>JAEUWR010000236.1:0-111017 GCA_018524895.1 Podaxis sp. C-F-101400
ACGGGTGGGGTCGAGGTTTCCCCTCGACACCGTTGTGCTCGCGCCGTCTCGCACTCACGGAGTTTTATTTCACAGCATCCCCTAACCCCTAAGGTCCGTGTGTGCTGTGATATAGGAACGGAACGATAAGCGAGGAGAGATTATAAAAACAGCAAACAAGACATGATTGAGAGTATGTTGTACAATGGCAACGAGCGTGAAAGGTCGGGGGAGCGAAGCAGGATAGGTGGTGATTAAAGACAGTTCTAGATATGTTTTCAAACCTAGGTCATGAGCGATCGTGACGTCCAAGGGGAGGGGCTAACAACCGCCTTCGTGTAAACTGTTCTCGGGTATTGGCCATTGCCACGTTGTCATATTTCGATCTTTGGCAAACATAAGCGTCAGGACAAATCAACGGCCGGTAATGCTCTCATCTATATAAGCTTGGATATGATTCGCGATATATTCCGCAGTAGGGAAATCCGGTGGGTCACAGCCGACGTTTGCCTGGTCTTTGCGTTGATAGACCTGGACGTAGTCGATAAGATACTCGGAAGGGAACATCATCGTGGCGGTGTTGATCGTTTGCCAATTTGCTGCAGCAGAGTGAGAAAGGGGAGGCGGTGAAAGAAGGATGAATCGACTCACGTGAAATATCCAAGTTGAGGACGATGGACATGGGCTCTAGGGGGATGAGCCGCTGCCCCACACCAGAACCACCTGGTTCAAAGGGATCAGGGCTGACGGCGCCAGCGCCGAGACGATGGGAGGGAGTGCCGTCAACCACTCATTGCACATAGCCGTCGAGAGGATTGTTGGGGTCGGACCAGTATTCGAAGCCGAAGACCTTGAAGTTTTTACCCTGGCCTTGGAACATATCACTGGGGACGCAGGTAAGGCTGGAGGCGCTCTGCTGTATAGCGCTACCGTGATATGAGTTGGGTCTTGTGCGAGAAGTGTCAAAGATTTTGTGGTTTGCCTCGGTCGAGTTGTCGTAAAGATAGTCGTGTGTGAAAGGAGCAAATTGAGCACTCTGTGAAACCACTTGACCGAAGCCGTTCTCTTTGTCTACTTCTGCCTCGAAGATGTCGATTTCTGGTGCGCCGCGACCCTTGTTGTAGACCGGACCCGGATGGTCACCGCCAGGACAGGAACATGCCCTGAGGAGTATGAGAGCCTGCTAGGTAAGAAAAACAAAAAGAGGGGAGAGATGACGTACGATAACCGTTGACCGGGCAGCCAAGTTCAAAGTTGTACTTGGACCGCGAAGCATCCGAGTGAAGAGCGGCGGGGGGGACCGAGGCCATCGCGGTTGGTTTGATTAGGAAAGGTGCCAATGTCGCAGGAATCGTAGGTATATGGCCAAAGGCCGTCAGTGGCGGCAGAGTACCCAGATCGGGCAAGATTTCCCATTGTCCAAGCACCAGGCCACTTGGAATAGGTTAGTAAGATGTGGGTGGGACTAAAAATACACGCACGTAGCCTTGTGTATTTTCGTCCGGGCCGGGGAAGACAACGGCAACTTCAATGTAACCGGTAGCGAAACAGAACTTGTTCCAGGACTGTAGCATGCCACTTCGGCACTCGAGACCATGGTTGTCGGCAGGGGTAAAAGGGGCAGTAGAGTCTAAGGGCGACTGAGACCAGAGCTAGACGAAGCTGGGGGTGAGAGACACGTACTATGGGTGACACTAGGCTGGAGGGTTGCGGCAGAGTCCATGGTGATGACAAGTGCGCCGTCACGAGTGGTGACCTGGGATGGGTCATACCACTCGACATCACCGGTTACACCATACCAAAGATCGACTGCCTCCCAACAAGGGTCGTCGCTGGGGTAGAAAGTTCTCCCATCTTTGTTGAATTCGTCAGAAAAGACGAGGTCGTACTCCTGGCCATCGAAGCTCGTGCGGCTATGTGCTTCTGGAGGGGTATCGCTGTCTATAAGTTCCGGCATCTGGAAGAGAGCGGGAGCTTGGCCTGGGAGAAATGAGCGAGAATCAGTGGTGAGTGAATAAGAGTCTCAGACTTGTACTGTTAACGCGTATATTCCCTTCGATGTGGGAGTTCTTTGCACGTGTGCGATACAAGGTCATGATGGGGTAAAAGACAAAGAGAGTGAGGAGGGCAAGGATGAGAAACATAAGGACGCTGATATTGAGGATGCCTCTCCAAGGAAAAGCACTCTTGTCACCCTTGAAACCGCCCTTTTCGGAGGGATCGTGGAGGAGGTCCTCGTCGGGAGCGTTCATCTCATATTGGGAAGGGTCGAATGGATAAGCGACGAGACCGCGCTGTGTGCCGGGGATGCCGGAGGGGTACTTGGAGTCGGAAGGAAAGGAGACGATGGAGTCTCCCGAGGTTGAGATGAGGGAATCACGGTTTGAGGGAAACTTTGGTGGGACGGGCCGTCTCGGTCGCTGCCGTTGAGTGAATTGGAAGCGATGTAACCCGAGGAAGGGCGGTCCTGGTCATCCGCAAGACGGTAGAGAATCATGGGGCCGAGCGGAGTGTTCGAGATGACGGAGTTAGCTAACAGTATCGATAGGGCGTCATTACATACAAAATAATGTCTATCCTGAAAAGAAATGCGATAGATGAAGACCGCTTTCCACCCTACAAGCGCCCTCGGAAAGTGGCGGTCTAATCAGATTTCCTCATACCAACGGCCTGCTTTATCTTCTTGCAACAACTTTCTGCAGTACAACGTGTACCATTGGGGTAATAACCCTTGTAGTACTCCCCGAGATTTTCATCAGAAAGGGTCAAAATCACATTGCAAGAGTCAATTGGTGGGAGATTGTGCTGGACTCTAGTCAGAGCAGAGTATCATGACTGAAACGCCACTCACCGGCGCTTCAGTCGGATTATCACCATTTACGAAGGGCACAATTTCATATTGTTCATCAGGACCGGTTGATCTCGACTGATTGTGCAACTGTTGGACATTGAAGTGAGATGCATGTGGAGCAAAGAAAAGCAAATGCTAACAATTGCTGAGGCTCGAGTGGCCTGTCCAATCTGGCGAGTTAAAGCTTGTTCAGTTGCTTCAATCTTGCGAGTTAAAGCGTGTTCAGTTGCTTCAATCTTGCGAGTTAAAGCTCGTTCAGTTGCTTGAATATCTCGACGTATGGTACTAATCTCATCACGAAAGGAACCTTTAATCTCATCACGAAAGGAACCTTTAATCTCATCGCGAAGGGAACCTTTGAGGTTCTCAATAATTCTCTCGAACCAGGGGGGTGCCGCGTCGTGGTGGGCAGCCACTATCTAGGCCATCAGTTCAAAGATCTGCGGGGAGTCTGTTTCGAACATACCGGAAAGTTGTGCCATTTGTGTCCCATAATCAAAGCCATTCACAAGATCTGCCCGGCTGACGGGTGCTGGGTTACGACCTGGAAGAGTGGTTCTTGGGGATTGAGGCCAAAATACTCTGGAAGAAAGGCGTACAGTAGGCATTGACAATGTCTCTCTGAAACACAAAAGCTCGGGCGAAATCATCGTCAGAGGGTGGATCGGTTGGCGGGGGGGGAATAGCTACTGTCCTCTGACCGGCAGCACTAATGATGGGCGAGGAAACAGGGGCCATGGTGGTGAGTTATGATGTGGCAGCAGGACCTTGTCATCCCATTTCCAACTGGCAGCACAGGAACTTCCCACGGCATGTTAGATCGGCCCTGAAAACCACCTCCCGGCCCCAGCGACGGGAGGGCATATGCTTTCATATGCCCTAGCTCTGTTCAATCCGGGTGCGTACAGAAATGTCATATGTCCAATGCCCACATTTTTTAATATAATGCCGCGCCGGTAGCGATGTCTGATTCTGTATGCTGATAGATACAGCAGCAGTTGAACCGCCATCCTGCGCTTGTATCTGCAATTGCCTCCATGTAGGGTCCACATTGTAGTCCACCTTATTGTTTCATATCGAGTCGTATTTCAGCAGTTTACGTCGTGATTTTTGCTAACATTCCAGTCTATACCTACCCAGCTCCTCTCTCCTCTCCGTCTACGGCTCCTCGATATTGAACAATAACCCCCGTCTCGTTTAAGCAGTTCAGGAGACTTATGGGCATAAATAACAAATGCTGAACATACCTTAGAATTCCCCACCCGGATACACCTACGGATTATGGGGATGGAGGAGCGACCTGGAAGAAGGTCAGCCTAAGGGTTCTCTTGGGCTCCATCGCTCTGCGGCTAGAGAGGGATGGATGGGCTTATCGCAAGTCAATATACAGTTGACAACTACTTGCGTGCATGCCGTGTGAGTGTGACAGGTTTAAAGCGAGTAGAGCTCCAAACAGGCGCCTTACATGCCTACTCTTTGCGGCCGCGTTGTCCACATCCATACTGGCAAAAATTTCGACCATGAGCTCATTGCAGGCGACAACCAACAGTACCAATCACCATTGCTTGTCCTCCGACGGATTTTCACGCCTCGCAACATCTTTGTCGTGGTACCAACGAGTCTTTTTCTCCTACTTTCTGTTGTCATCCTGAACAACGGCATCCCTCCCCTCTACACCAGCATACGCAACTTCGAGCGCAATTTGCCTCAGCATAACCTCAGCTTCTCGCAGCACTCAGGTGTCAGATACATCTCTTTCCCAGACCACATCTGGGGCCATGGTTGGAACAACGTTCTACAAGAATAGTGAGTTATATTTTCTTTATTCGTGTCATTGGAAGCTGATACGGGCAGCCTGATGCTGTCCTACCTCGCTTACATCACCAACAGGTCATTCGTTTTCGACGACTACACGTGGTCCCGCCTCCCCCTTCCATACACCATCTACGACTTTGCCCTCCGACCCGCCAGAATCCCTCTCAATGCTCTCATTACAGGCCCCATCGCAGGTGGACCCATGCCCAGCTCTCCCAAATCACTCCCGCACGCTGTCAGTGCCGAGTTTTGGCAGGTTATTTGTCCTCCCGAGAGACGCCGCGTCATCACTTCCAAAGACTCCCCACAAGGTCTCTCAGGCCTCAGCCTCGTTACTTGGTGGAAGGATACGATAGAGAAACACGAGGATGCAATATGTCTCGAGATTGATACAAATCAAAGGCCTATTTTCGACTTTAGGTGCTTACGTTCCATTTGCTATCACATGTTTCTGATGTTCTTTCCACCCCTGTCTCCAGTTTTTTTGGCGGTCAGCAGCTTCTCGACATCTGGCCATCCCTTTCCAAGTCCGTCATCCTTACACATTTTGAATGGTCGCCCCTTGTTTTATCTGCAGTCCAACGCAACCTTGCTATCCTTCCTGACCTCGTTTATGCCGACATTACCCTTCTGTGTGGTTATGTATCAAGTCCTCACCCCAACCGCTCTCCTACTATCTCTTTTGCACCCTCCGCACTCTCTGCTTCCCCTTCGACAAGCATTTACCCAACTCTATTGGCACTACATATTCGACGCGGAGACTTCAAAGATCACTGTCCGCGACTTGCATTATGGGGGCCAGGTTTTCATGGGTTTAATTCGTTGGAAGGTCTACCAGATCGCTGGGTACCATATAATGGGTCTGCTGCGGTGCGTGACTTTCCACAGACCAATTCCTAACTCTGATCAATGCAACAGGACGAACCACAAAACAGGATCGAGTACTATCGTAGACGTTGTTTGCCCAACCAAGAAGAGATAGTCAAACGGCTGCATACCATCCGTGCTGAACACGACGCGTTCCTCTCCGAGCAACATGCTCTATCCAACGTTATCCAGCTCCCAAGGGGCGATGTCGGGTCCCGGTCACCTTCCCATCGGCTTCGACGCGTCTTTGTCCTTACAAACGCGGCGCCGGTATGGCTCAACAGTCTTAAACGCAAATTGCTCGCAGACGGATGGGAGAACGTCATTTTCAAGGGGGACCTTGTTTTGGACAAGGAACAAAAGGGCATTGATGTCGCTGTTGATATGAGCATCGCTGAAAGGGCAGAGGTCTTTGTTGGAAACGGGGTACGTCGCCCACGAATACACGTTATGACTCTTACTCACGTGCCTCCAGTTTTCGAGCATGTCCGGCAATATAGTAATGCTGCGGACAGCACACGGCCTGCACCCCCGGACCAACCGCTTCCTCTAATCCTTCCACTCGTAGCTATGGGGACGGACGTGGCGATTATACATTATAGAACAATACCACTTTCTCTGGCTCCGCTTCCGCATCCTTAGACCATTTCGCTAGTTCTTGCATGTTGACTTTTTGCTCTCACGAGATTTCTGATATCTCCACGTACATGCCAGGGTCTTCCCTGTTCCGAGTCTCGAAGGACACCTTGTAGAAGTACTCAAAGCCTGTAAACGGACGTTGAGGATGAACTCCGTAACTCATAATGGTAGACGAAACCGTTCCTCTCTCTGAAAAGGAACCCAATATCATACTCCCGATCAGTTCCGGTCAAAATGTACCTATCCTATTCTATGTTAACGTCGTGTGTTCAACGAGTGCCATATTTGTGGGATTTCCAAAGTGAATTTGTTAGTACCCACGTTTTTGGACAACTGCGCGGCCACTTTGATCTATGGCTGCCTTCGGCTGATCGCCATTCGATCTCACTGAATTCCACGGATACGCCGAGTTTCTCTTGAAAGGTCAATTCTTGACTAGCCGCTAAACAAATTCTGGCTCCTAACAACGATCCTAGATCAATCGTATTGTTCCAACGAAAGCGGAACTGCTGGGCGACCACGTTTGTACAAGTTGTATGTGGCATTGAAAAGGCCTCAGTCTTGTATATTCCACAAACTTCTAACCCCTGGGCTCTATGTATGCAGACTGCCAGAATATTGGTCCATAGTCCCAATGTTGTAAAAAGGGACGCGCGGGAGAATGATGGGCTGAAGGAACACGTGAATGCA
Source organism: Podaxis sp. C-F-101400 (assembly GCA_018524895.1). Taxonomy (NCBI): domain Eukaryota; kingdom Fungi; phylum Basidiomycota; class Agaricomycetes; order Agaricales; family Agaricaceae; genus Podaxis; species Podaxis sp. C-F-101400. The sequence continues at coordinate 6,842 of JAEUWR010000236.1, forward strand.
GGACAGTTCGTAAGCGTAAGAAGGCGAACGTCAAGGATCGGAGATGGTGAAAATGTCGAGGAGGTGCTTGTCTCCGAGCTCCGAGTTTGGCGAGACGGTGCAATTAGTCTCCATTAGACGGCCGAACTGTGGTCTAGAGCTTAGGAGACAGTCAGGCTAGTGGGATCGTGTCATGGACGTTCCAGGTACTTCAACTATCTGGGCAACGCGCGGCAAGCTTCATTCGATTGGTGTTCGGCCTCGAGAACATTGCTATAACCATGTTCCTATAAGACGTCCATCTATGCCTTTCATACCCGTAGCTTAACATGCAAATGTGTGGTGTGAAAGAGTGGGTCGAAATGAGGAGAATGGAATGGCCTTCGATCTTGCCTTCGTGCTAAGTGAAAGTTGTTTTCACATAACACGGGTTCCGCCAGCTCCCGGAGATGCAGCAATGGATTTGCCAATTGGTCTGAGACGAACTTTAGATCTTTGTAGAATAGAGTAAATGATGATCAGGTGAGCCTCCCTAATCTCAACATTAGTTGTGTAGAAGAACCAAGCATCAACGGAATCACGGAACTATCTTGATGAACATCCAAGGCTGTCCGTGACCAACTTGACTCTCAACCTATCGGAAAAAGTGGTAGTAGTAGACTTTCCAACCTGACGGTTGTAATTTTCCGCGTCACCTGACGATCCTAACAATATGATATCACCGATTACCTATGGAAATTGCACTATAGAAGTCAAGAATAAACACGGGCCGATCGCTTTTCACGGGGTCACCTCTCAGCAAGATTAACGTCTGTATTCGAAGCGTCTATTTCGCCTTCTTTCCCCCTGTCTGCCCCATAGATCCCATTCCCACATGATATGCAGGCTTCTCTTAGCGACGCGGAAACGACTTATGATATTAGGCTATTCACCGGTGAAACCAGGGGGCTTGGCTCGGAAATTTTGGTCGAAAGTGAGAATATGTAAGGTGCATCTCTTGCAGATACCTGACCAAGAAGACACCCCCGAGATGACTTATCTACCCCTGGCTTTGCTCTCTGCTGCGGCTAGTATCGTAAGCGTTAACGCTCATGGTTACCTGGCTTCCGTGACCATGAACGGAGTCACTTACCCTGGCTGGGCTCCTTTCACTGATCCGTGAGTGTATATGTCAGAGGATTACAGGGGTCCAGGTGCGAACTCATTATGCTTCAGATACCTCAACCCCGTCCCGACCCGTGTTGAGCGAAGGATTTTAGACAATGGTCCTGTGACCGACGTCAATTCAGTCGTAAGGCTTCAGATAGTTATTGGTTGAGTCAACAAGTGTGATTATCATCTGCCTAGAACATTACCTGCAATAAGGGTGGCAACATTCCTACCACGATGTTTGCAGATGTTACTGCTGGAACAAAAGTCAAATGTGAGTCCGTGTGCTTAGCCATTGTGCGTGATACCTAATTGCTCGGATAGTCCAATGGGACCAATGGGGAAGCTCGCACTCCGGCCCTGTGATGACTTATATGGCCAAATGCCCCAACGGCTGCGCCAACTTCAAGGGAGATAGCGGTAGCCCATGGTTCAAGATTGACCATTCTGGTTATGAACCTAAGCTCTCCCCTCCCTGGGCATCGGTGAGTCTCGGGACGCCCAGGATGGGCGAGGGCTGACGACGTAGCTCGTCTAGGACCGCTTGGCTGCACAAGGCGCTAGTTGGACCGTCACCATCCCCAAGAGCATCTCTAACGGCGAATACCTTTTGATAAGTACATTTATTCTAACGGGCTATCGGTTGGCTGACGGTGAGATGGGATATGTACAGGCACGAGATTTTGGGTCTGCACGTTGCCAGCACCGTCGGCGGAGCACAATTCTACCCCCACTGCGTGCAAGTGCGTGTTACTGGAGGAGGATCCGCGAGCCCATCTGGTGTTGCGTTGCCTGGCGCATATGACCCCACTGAGCCGTGAGTAACCATTGCCATAGGTGGGACTAGTTGGCTTGACTCGTTGATGTTTGTCCACGTATGCAGGGGCATTTTGACACAGTTGTGGTGGTACAGTCCTTCGAATACTTCTGCTACGTACACCATCCCAGGTGGACCCGTATGGCAGGGATGAAGAAGGCCTTAAAAACACCTGGTTGTATGTATGATATGCAGAGTCGATTGGTTCAAACCAGGCGCTTTGGCTGATACACTATCGGAGCGCAAGTAGACAGGAATGGAACATCGAACATCTCGAGGTCACCGATGTCAATGATGAACTTATCGAGTTGAATCGTGGGTAATGAGGGCATTTGAATGTCGTTTTTGCGATACCCTGAGTAGAGATTGTGACGACGGTGTGATAAGGGGTGGCAAGATGAGTCGAAGAGAATCCTAAGTTTGTGGGTCACTTCAGCCCCGGAAGCGGGTTGAGAAGTGTGTTAATAAGTTATAAAATACGGATAGAATGAGGGGAAAGAAGGGGAGAGCGAGCTGAGGCTAGGCAAGAGAATAAAAATTGAATTGTTGGGTGTTTGTTTTTTTCACGGATGCTTACACAACAACTTAGCTTTCTCAGAGGCCACCACCATCCTCGCTGCCTACCTCTACAATTTCCCATTGCGCATCTTCCCTCGGTCCTCCCAAGGATCCGACATTAAGCTCTTATTTATTTTCGCTTTTGCTTGTTCTTCCCCGTGGGTTTCGACCCAGCGCTCGTCTTTTGTTATCCGTTTTACGCTGACATCCCGCGACTTTCAACACCACCACTCGTCTTTCCAATTTTTCTCATCCTTGTTTCACCCCAATTCACTCCCCATATCCCCGTGCCCGCGCTCGCTTAACTCTGATGCCGCGACCACCGAAAGCGACGTCTTCCCGGTCAACTCCGCGCCCCTCCACACGTTCGCAGCAGCACTCATCACCTGCTAACAAACCCAGTGTCATCATCACCTTCAAAAACCCGTCCACTGTCGCATCCAGCAGTAGGGGAGAAGCCAGTGACAACGACAACGACAGCGTCTGCTCGTCTTCAAAATCTTCCGACGTCATTCTCGCACGATCTTCCGGGGCGAAAGGCAAGGTAAAAGATGATTCAGGTGCTGTCAAGGCACCCTGGCGTCATCCGGACGAACTTGACTACTTCAGACCGTACGATTGGTCAGAAGACAAAATCATCTCCCAGCTCCGTTCCATCGTTTTCAGCGTTCCTCCGCCTGTCTTCGGCAAACAGTCCTTCATTGAAATTACCCTTTATCACGACGGCGATTTCGACAAACCGCGACCTGTCAAGGTTCCCCGCGGCTACCGTGTTCCTCTGATGTTCGTCGCCAAGTTTCAATGGGCAAGCCTAAAACTCGTCTTTACCAGTGCTCAGCGCGAGAAGGAGTGGTCCGACTACAAATTCGATATCCTTCACCTCTCCCGCCTTTGCCAGCGTTTCTTTTCTGATGCACAGACTGCTTGTAACAAAGGCATCATCGAAATCCCCCCGATGAAAACCAGAGCCCCAGAGTTTCAGGTCGAGCCTGGGACAATGACCCGCAAATGGCGATGTCCTACCTTTGATCGTGCGCTCGCTCGCTACAACAAGAATTGGCTCATCAGCAGGGAGGAGTTTTTGAGGGACTTCTACATCGAGTTTCAGGATGAAGAATATGCTAAGGATGTTCTCAAAATTGGTGCGTCTCTTGGACAACCTTTCGCATTTCCGTAACGCGTTTTATTTCGCTCTACTCTTCATTCTCTTCATTTCTTCGGATCTTACTTACACCTGAATGGCTTATGCTCAGATTGGTCGCGGTGGGCGCTCAAAGGTCACAAGGGCTTCAAATTGACGCAGGATGAGCTTCGATGTGGTATTGACGGTCGAATGCTCACTCGTGGCTTGAAAAGGGACAGTGAAGGGGAATGGGTTTGGGTGGACGAGTATGTGATCAAACAAGAGGAGATTGCTGCGGCGGTGGAACCAGTTCACGAAGAGGTGATGACAATGGGGTCCTCGATGGATAAGATTGTCGCGCAAGGTGACGAGGAAGTACGACCAACTCCTGCTGCATCTGTCGAACACTTACAGAATGGTCACTCGAGTGCACATACTGATGGACGACTGCCTCCGAAGTTGACGCCGCTGGTTAAGTCACCCGTTGAAGAGCCCGTCACATCTACACCGCCGCGCCCACCTCATGCCCTCGAACTTTCCAATCACACCGCTTCAGAGGTGCGTATTGTTTTGTATTGTTTCGTCGCTCACGTCTCTGATCTTGCCCTGTTGGTAGGGGGTTACCGATGATGCCACGAAACCGCCTTCACCTGAACAGTGTTTAGTTGAAAAAGTGCGTCAACACCCTAGGAACCATGAAGTCATCATTAATTTCGTGCTTAGTCGCATTCACCCCTGAGCAGCCTATTATCATCTGCTTCGCCTAGCGTACCTCCACCTAATACTTCGGAACCGCAGACCGCTGGTACTGACACTTCTACTGTGATTCTCATTCCTTGTTCTGTGATCTCAAAACTCAATGCGTCCATTTTAGGCTTTAATCATCGCTCCCAGACCACCACCTACCCGTTTAGAATCCCCCGTGGACATGGGCCGAAGTTCAAAACCGCCTTCCCCGCAGCATGTGCCTCTTCCTGCCCTTGTTATATCCCCCGCGACGGCGCCCTTGCAATCACCCCCGCAGTCTCAAAGACCTACACCATCTTCAACCCCCTCAGCCCTCTCCGACGGCACGCAACCTCCCAAATCGCCTTCGCTGCCCTCTATCCCTAGTCCTGAGGTGACGTCACGGAGCATTGAACCCGCAGCTGAGACATCAACACTGAAGCTAACAAACTTTGATACGTCTACGAGTGATCATAGTCAAGATTTGATATACGAACACGGTGTGGAAGAATCAAAGGTGACTCCAGTGGGCCAGCGATTTTCTCCAACTTCAATTGATTCGACACCGACCCCCAGCCCTACTATCGCACCTCAGGGGTCGAAGGAACCTACCTGTCCAGGAATGGTGCCAGCTACTCCCGATACAGTATCTAGTGGGCCTTACACTGCTGCAACCCAAACCGCCCCACGTGATAGTTTCACTCCAGAACCTCTCTCTGATGCATTTTGGCTTGAAACTCCGGTACCAGAGTAAGCCGAAGTTTTCATTATTTGATCTTGAGCATTTGTTAATCTTCTCGCTTAGTATCAAACCCAATATCGCGGATACATCATCTCAACCAACACCTTATTGGCTTCCTTCCCGTGTCCCCTCACCGCTGGCAAACCAGAATATCGCAGGTAAGTTGCCATGTCCTTGGACACTGCTCGCCTTGACCTCATCGCGTCAGCTTCCGAACGGAATGAATCATCGAGGTCTTCACAGCGATCACAATCTCCGATCTTTATGAGTCCCCTTCTGCCACCCACGACACGATCACGTTCCACATCGCCCGACGAGATTCCTGGATTGGGAGGGCTTTCTTCCCGACACCCTTTGAGTCCTCTACCGCAGTTCGTTGCACCTACAATAACAGCACGGACTGTGACAGAGGGTTCAAGTTGGAGCATCCCAGACTCAAGGAAGGAACTGGAGGAGCTAGAGCAGGGGAAGCAGAAAACAGTGTCTGCCACGATGAAGTCCAGCGATGGTTTAGCGAAGTCCATCGACGGAAATGTTGGCGCTAACGATTCAAACCTTAGTATCATTAACATTCCTTCTAACCATGCCTCAGAGTTTGCCGCAGATGGTAGCTCTCCACCGCCGTCGCCCAGGGCGGAACACACTACAAAGCCTCCTTCATCCGTCGTTCATCCATCCCCCTCGACTCCACCGCCAACTACACAGAGCCAAAGTCAATCTCTATCCCGGGGCTCCGACTACGACGACGATTCGGACATGGACTTCGGCACCCCTGTCACCAGCCCCGTAATCATTGTCCCAGGTCCGAAGGTTGATGCTATTGACATGTTGCCGCCACCTGTTTCCCCTTGTCCCGCATCCATCGTCCCTAAGTTCAAAGACATGACTCCAAGTGCGAAAACCCCGAGGCCCGAGACTGGCGCAGGCGCTCCCAACGTTGTGACACCCCGAGCTGTGGCTCCAGCGACGGCGACTCCCGCAGTTCAGGCGCCACGAGTTATGACTCCGAAGCCGACACATAGCCTTCCGATTACTCAACAGACCCGGAGAACGGGATTGGAGGAACGAGACGTTGATTCCGGCTTTCCTAGTGAAATGCACGAATCACATATAGAGAAAGACACTGAGATTCAGATATCAGGTCTCCATTCTCCGCGGGCGACAATGGTGTCTGTCCCCGCCCTTGCTCAACCTTCAGGTGCTGCACAGGCCGTTCAGGAGACTGCCATCCCACCTCTACCACCAATATCAGCGCCGACACTTGTATCTACCACTCATGTCTCCCGAATACCTAACTCAGCCCTTCTACCAACCCTAGCACTGCCTACACAGCCTCCCTCCTCGACCCTGCTACCCTTGCCTTCCCCAACCTCACCGCTAACTCAGACTTCCGCCGTATCGACAACTGAGCTGACTTCACCAAATCCTCCCTTCGCCACATCGCTGAAAAATAATGCAATCGTTCCCCCTGAAAATGAGATGCAACCTCCGCCAAGTCGTCACGACCAAGTTCTGAATCAGGTTCAAATCATTGAACAAGGTACATCCGTAATGCAGCCTCTGCCGCCTCCAACCCCCCTCCGATCCCAGGTTACTGTCCCCGAAGGCGCTACGACTCATCTCCCTGTACAATCAACCCCTCCTTACGAGCAGGAACTTGATAATGCATACTCTTCCAGAGCTCATCGACAAATCAACTCCGAAATGCAACAATCATCCTCTCAAAAGCAATTCGAAGCGTCCCTATCTGACGTACGTTCCGTCATTTGGTACACACTTAGTTTGAATAACCATGCACTAAATTTATGTCTAGTCAACATGTCGCAAACGTCAGAGAGAAGATGAGAGTGATGATGAAGATGCAGAAGAAGTAGCCCTCAAGAGTCGAAAGAGGGGTGAAGGTCTTTCGATCCGAGAAGGCGGCATCGTGGTTCGAAAAGTTGTTTCGATGGTGCGGGATACGCTGACAGGCCTGAACGACCTATTGGAGATTGCAGTGGAACAGGAACTTATACCCTCGGAGAAACTCAGAGGTAGGAACAAAGGAAAGGCGAAGGTAGTAGAATCGTTCGGGGAGGAGTCTCCGGTCCATACACCAACCACACCTTCCCCTTTTGTCCAAACGCCCGTTCGATCCCGTACGCGTGTCGAGTCGAGCGAGATTGCCCGGCTGAATGAAGAGCTCCTGTCGATGAAAGCAGAGATGACTCAGTTGAAGGAGCGAAAGGTAACCGGCAGCTCTTCAGAACAAGATCACGTACGTGCGATGCGGTTAGAACTGGAGACATTGAGGGAACAGATTCGCGTCCTCAAAGAGGCCAAGGCCCCCCCAACGGAGCCGACAGAGGTGCAGGCGATGAGAGATGAGATCGCATTTCTCAAGAATGAGATGCGCTCGCTCCAGTGTAGCTCTAGACGATCCTCAATGGTCCCCTCTACTCCATCTACGCCAATTCCGAGCCTACGGTTTAACAACAGCGCCGTGACTCAGACGATTCACCCTCTGGCTCACTTACTCGTTGAACCCCATAGCGTCCCTCCGACTACAATAAACATTGCAATTCGGCCAGAAACCGCTCAGACAGAGAGCGAGCCCCCGCAGTCGGTGCATTCGTGGAATTCCCATCCTCACGAAGGTGGTAGGACTGAAAAACGGCCCGATGCGCCACCCACCACGCCACGCTCTCCAGCTATTTTCGACGACATACCTCTTCCCGTGAAGTCCAAAAGGAAGGCACGTATGATCTTCTCCAGGAGTTAGAGCAGACCCTATTTTGTTCTCGTTTTGTCTAGCTCGTCGTTCGTATTTCGTGCTCCTTGCCCCAACATGCGATATTCAGTGCATCTATCTATTTCTCTCATTACCTAATGTGTAAATAAGTTTTGACCTGGATCCTGAACCACATTTAGTTCATGTATATAGTCGGACATCCGCGTGATTGTGTGAATCAGAACAAATGTGATTCAGTTCATTTCTGATTCAAACCGTGGCTGGATCGACCACTTAATGAAGAAAAAGACATTCTCTTGACATCCTTCATCGATAAATGGGGTTTGCGTGTCTGAGCGAGGGTGGCCCGGTCATTAAACAAGTGGCCGTTGGGAGCTTAATCGCACTGATAAACGCAGTCATTCTAATTCATTCGGATATGCCCTCGGTCTCCTGACTATGTGTGCGATTGTTGTTCGGCCGCTCATCGGTTACCATTTTTCGTTTCGAGATTGCGTCGACAGGTAATTTCCGGGAACCCAAATTATGGCGAAAGATCTGAGAAGGGCATCTCCAGCAGTTATGAGCGTCACATTCCGATAAATTATAGCCCTTTTGGACTGCACACTCAGATCATATTAGCTCTCTGCCCAACCACGACTGAAATGGGAGCTGACAGGCCGTGGTATAGAAGAGAAAAAAAAAAAGACAATGAAGTCATACCTTGCATACGCCCCCCCCTCTAGAACCCCACCTCGGTTCACGCGGATGTCTATCTCGTCTCATACTCCGTGGAAGTCCTGACATGCAACGGCCATTCTTCACCCTGTTGAAGCCGCAAGCTGCCGCGACGGTGATTAGATGGATTGTATTGCGGAATCTCTGCGGCGCACGTCGGTCTTCAAGTATTTGTGGAACGACACAAGGAATTCAAGGAGTTCGCGCAGCTCAGGATGACTCTGCTAATGGGTTCAGAGAACTCTGGCTCGGGAACTTCTGATATATAACAGATAGATGTTCTCTTTTTATCTGAAACCAGCCCGAACAGCCCAACGCAACATCAACCAGCGTCATCGTGATCACCTGAGTACCTTAATTTTGTGAGGTGCTGAGCCAGTGTGAGAGGGGTCTCAGGTACTAACCACCCAGAACCTTACACAATGCGTGTAACCCACATGAACACAAGGCATGATCTCCAATTGTGAGATTTGAAAGATTTAATAACGTGCAATTAGGCCAAAATATAGTAGCTCCGTAAGCCGAGGAGGCAAACCCTTTCTTCGATACAGCCCAGAAGCACCCGGAGGATATGCGGTTGCTATTCGACGGTTTGCAAACCATGGCCCACTTTCAGCACGGGGTTAGCCAGGAGTCCTAAGATTGACAAGTTCTACCTCAACCACAAGGCCGCGGGGCAGGGAACCGCCAGCCTGGCTGAGAACTATCCTTTGGATTCATTAACGCCCCTCTTCCATGAAAGAAACCGCGGTACAACCGTGTAACTTTGTATCTCAATAAGTTCATTCCCTTTGACTTTCATATTGTATGTGAACTCGAAACACAACCTTGTTTGATCAGCGGCAGCGTGCTCATTGGTTCATTCATAGTAAATTTAGATACCGGTAATTATACAAGAATGAGTGAGAAACCTGCCTCAAAGCCAGGCTTACCGCGAACACACATAGACAGATGGCCTTCATCCGTGAATTCATTTCAGCCCCTTTTGATAGATAAAACCCTCATCTGTGCCACCAACTGACAGTTTCTCGCTGGTGCGACTAGATCGGTAATACGGTCGATACCAGTGGCTCCTTCCATTCTGCCACAGCGATGCGGTTTTGGGAATGGTGAGCTACAGGAAATGTGCCACAACGCGCTTCTCCTCGGATTCTGAGGCGGCTCCGATCGCGGGCCCGATCATACTGAGTGTTTCATTCCTGTAGACTTCAGAAGACGACTTATACCGGTGTTCTGGCCCAAACGACAGGCTCAGGGACTGCCTATCAGCGTAATTAGCGGAGTGTTACAGCAAAACAAGATGAGTATCATCCACCCACATTTTCTACGGTCCAGACTGTGGCTCGTTCACGGTACGACCAAGGACTGCGATGCGAGCTAGGGCGGAGATCGGGGCTGAGGCTTAAGCACCCCAAATATCGTTTAATCAATGCGCGACTTGTCTCATTAGTCTTCTCTCCCAACTAGTAGCTTCGCTATCTTGGACATCACACCCAACACATGCCTAGTACTACCTCCCCTATATCCGCTGTCTGGTTTGGAGCGAAAGGAAGCCGCGGTATGCCGCCGACTATATAAAGAGTTGTGAGGAAGACTTGGTGAGTTGCCGGACCTCTAAATCGGACCAGATACCTGAGATATAACAAGCCCGGTTGATTGGTGAGTGTGTATGTCCGGCTGGTAGTTCTGGAGAACCCGTGCTCTCGTCATTCCGTTTCGGGCATGTGACGTGGTCCAAGGGGCAGCACCTGAATTGAGACTGAGAAGGAACCCTGTCGGGGCGATATGACTTGGGGCATAGGCATATATATTGCTTAAGCTAAGTGGGCCCTTGGCGGAAATTCGCACTTCATAAAAATAAACCGGAGAAACAACGTTAAGAAGCTTGGTTTCCGACATCACCGCAGAGCGCTACTTGCAAGAATTCCAGCGCTCAACGCCTGGGGTATTTTCGCACAATACAGAATGACATCTACCGTCCGTCGTAAAAGGAAAGGGTATCATCAGTCAAGTGACAGATCATTTGCTGAAGACCATGCGTGGGGCTTCCATGATTGTGGAAAGCATGTGGGAAACAAACCAAACAAACGTCAACTTGGCACAGCAGTGGGCGAGATTCGATGAGCCGCCGAATCCTGGAAACGATAGCAGAATAGTTTACATCGGTATTGGTGCAATATTGGACTGCGAGGATTGGTGCACGGAGAGTGACGCGTGAAGGTTTCGCTATAAAAATGAGTATGTTATGGAATTGGGATGGAATGGGATTTAGTGTTTGGAGCAGAATTCACATGTGTGTTGTCCCGCCCCTCCTTGTCCAATAATTGCCACGCTTCCCCGCACTTGTAGCGGTTCTGTGTCGTTTCTGCCCCCTTCCCCAGATACTCCTTCTGTCCCCATGGATCTCTCGGTCTCTGTCCCTCCCAGTGCGTCCTCTATCAGTGGCGACAGTACCACCGCTAGCTCAACCTCTGCGACCCCCACTACTATCACAGACCCTTCCTCTGTCGCAACCGGAAATGACGCTGATCAGTCCACCACGGAAACTTCAAATAGCTCACCAACAGAGGATCCCATCCCATCCTGGAAGCCCAATTACAATCTCAGTTCCCCTCCCAATGTCAAACGACCCTACAATCCTGAGGAAGCTCTGGACGATATACCAGGTGTGAGCTACGCGTTGGAGATCTTCTTGTCATCCCATATGCTCGAATCGGAGGAGTACTGCCACAAGATGGATGAGACTAAGTGAGTCGTTGTAGTTGTTTTGGTTTGGCGCTTGTAGTGCTAAATTTTCTCCCAGAGAACGCCTGTATTTTGCCACAGGCTATGGTCTGATCCAATGTGTTAAGGGATTGATGTCGTACGAGGACGATGTGTGTACTCGAGTTGTGACGTCTAATCGATGGACTGACGCTCTTCACAGGACCTTCTTGCCGGGATACGCCACACAAAACATGGCAATCACATCGCCAGTCAACACCGCAAGAAGCAAGCGTTCCTTGGTTCTCGTCTCGCCGGATATGTCGTTTCCCACCTCGCCTCTGGCGTTAGTCACATCCGAAATATGACACCAGTGGAACGACACGCAGAGCTCGTCTACGCCGAGAGCTTATTCGAGAAGGTTAGAATTTCCTTAGACGATATTCTCCCATCTTCATGCCATCTTACAGGCTTTACTTGGAATTGTCTATTCCGGTGACTGGCTGGCCTTCATCAAAGAAGCGTGCGTAGCACCTAGCAATAATTGAACATGCTTATCGATGTCGCTCGTGCTATGCAGATTGAACATGAGGACGACGATTGGGGTCTACCGACAATTGGGTCAATTCCTTGATGCTGTAGATGCTGAAGCAACCGCTCGTGGTGAAGGTCCGATTGACAAGACAATCGATCCCCACTTCCGTTCTGGTGTCTATCTTGGTCTTGGGATAAGCCATATTATTTTGAGTCTGATGCCTGGAAAGCTTATGACGCTCGTCGAGCTGTTCGGATACCACGGAGACCGCAAGTTCGGCCTGGAGGCTTTGATGAAGGCTGGCGGGTGGACGGGTGAAAAGGATGAACCCGAGATCTCCGCTAGTGCGTGAACCCCTGAAATGATCTCGAGTCTGATACTGACCCCGCACATTCCAGAGGAGGAAGGCGTCCGACGAACTATTTGCGACATGGCACTGCTTATATTTCACCTCGTCCTTTCAAGTTTTACTTTCGATGGTGTTGATATCACCATCGCCGCCAAAATACTCCAGTGGAACCTAAAGCGATACCCAAATGGTATGTTGAATATCTCCGTCGTTCAACAATCTCACTAAGAAAAATGCAGGCGTTTTCTTCTTATTCGGCGCTGGTCGCCTCGCTCTCTGCCAGTCCCAGCCTGCAAAGGCGGTTTATTATTACACCAAGGCTATGGAATCCCAGACACAATATCGCAATCTGCATCATATATCCTTCTGGGAAATCGCAATTGCTAATCTTGCTTTATGGGATATCCCCGCTAGTCTGAAGTGCTGGACTGACCTAAGGGCTGAAGCTACAGTATGTATAAGTCTACTCTATCGATCGTGAACACTCACCAAAGACCCGATAGTGGTCGAAAGCTATCTATACTTATGGGATGGCTGTTTGTCTGCTGGAAATCGGTGATGAAACTCAGAAGAAAGAAGCAGCGAAGCTCTTGGAGAAGGTTCCCGATTTACGGCAGAAGATTGCAGGGAAGTCGATTCCTCTTGAGGTGCGCCACTGCTCAGTGTTGACCTACGAATTTCTCACAAGACCTTCTGCCTCCACAGAAATACGTGGCTCGGAAAGCTCGCAAGTTCTCACAACAAGGCAATCGGCTTGCTCTACCTGCTCTCGAGCTTGCTTATATCTTCCTCGGCATTACCCACGCCCCACGAGAAGTCATCGTCAACAAGATGCTGCCGGAAATCGAGAAGGTATTGTCCAAACTCAATGCGGACAAGTTCAATCCCAAAAAATACGAGGGGGGCCATGGATATTGGGATGATTATTGCTTAGCTCAGTTCCTAAAGGGCGTCTGCTTGCGTTACGTCGCGTATCCGGTGAGTGTAGGGTTATCGATGATAGAGTCATCCTAACGTATACCTCAACAGGATCCCGACGCCATTTGTGACCCGGATGAGCCCGTGGCGATCCCCAAAACGCAAGCCGAGAAAGAGTCCGAAGAAGCTTTCCAGCTGGTGTTGAAGCATGGTCCCAAGATTGAGCTAGACCATCACCTCGTATATCACGCTCGTTAGTACCAGTTGGCGTATACCCCATCCTTTCCCGACTGACTCCGGCTCGTGTTCCGTAGATTACGAGCTGGGGAGGTTGTTGGCTTGCCAGGGCAATCACGATGCCGCTCGAAATGAATTCGAACTTGTGATCAGTGGGAAACATCTAGAGGTTGGTCCTTCGGGCAAAAAGGTGCGATAATAGTGCTCAAGTTGGCTTCAATCATCACTGACATATGGTTTTGATAGGGTAAATATAGCATGGAGGTATGTTATACGATGTCACTTGTCTCCTCTTCTCCCTAATTACAGCCTTCAGAACGCGCTCCATATGAGATGCCATGCAGCTATAGACGCGCTTCACCAGAAACGCTTGTGACCTGCTCACCCGTTTGCCGCCATTTTACGCCGAACACTTTGATCTCCGATTGCTTTATATACTTTGTACACATGTTCAACCATCTGTTGCCTTATTACTTCGGAACGAGTCAAGATGTCTGCATTTACCCGAACTTGTATCACTGCTATTTCTAGTCTGACCCTCAAGTCTAGATTGTGTCTAGGATCAATTTGGCATCCCTTACTTCGCCTTTTCCTAAGCTATGCTGAGCTCGATTGACTTCGCCACCCGTAATTATGACCAGATCTGTGCTCAGTGACAATAGTTAGTACACTTCGTGGGAGTACGAGAAGCCTCCAAGTGCTTCTAGCTCACAGTTGAACGCGTAGTACCGGCGAAAACCGGCTTTCAACACATACATGTCGCTTGTCCTTCCATCTAGCCTGAGCCTCAAACCATTGGCCCCAGCCTCTTCATGAAATAGCACCGAGTATATTAAGTGAGCCGCCGTTGGCACCTGACCTTTACATTTATAGCCTTGCTCCCCGGTTAGGAGATGACAATGATCATCTGTCCTACAGAGCACAACAGACCGTGGTACTCGAGAGTGTCGAAGGCGGTTCATATCCTCCGGGGGAGTTGCAATGAAGTTCTTCTAATTTCGAACCGTCGTACCACATGTCTCACGCTTTTCAGAACCCTTCGCTACATGTGATATATTACAACGATGTTTCCCCGGCTAATGGGATGCCCTTGTCAGAGACAACCGTACCTTGATCGCATATGGCAAGCTCAACGGTCTCGCTTGTGCTGTCACTTCACTCAACTTCACTCACGGCCCCAACCTTGAGGCGAAGGTCTATCGCAGACACAATCAGGTACGCTAAGTGCACTTCGTCCTCATGTGTAGGATATTAAGCGGCCCGCTACAGCGCTTGACGTTTTCCCCCTCTGGCGAGTACCCGAAACTTGGCATTAGTTGAAGAGAAGCGACCCGGATCGCAGACAAGTTATGCCCGTGTTTGCTTTTCTAGGGTAGTGAGCAGCGAGAGGTAATAGCGGCCCATAGCACCTCAGTTAAGGTGAGTCTATCGCTACGTTGAACCCCAACTTGGGCCGTGATGGTTCCATGTCAAGTTGACCGAAAGGACCTACAAGTGAGAAATGCGCTCTAACGGCCTGTTCCTCGCGAGAATCTCGCTTACGGGCATCTGTCACCGTCAGGCCTTTGGACATGGCATCAGAGTATTTGATCCTTGAACCTAATCGAGGGCATAAAACCGAACGCCGATCGATGATTGTCATACACCTCAGTACCCCAGAACCATGCGCCTTCGACTTTTACTCATCTCTTTCGTTTGCCTCGGTGCCCAGGGTGTGCCCTTGGCAGTTACTACTACCGCCATTCCGACAACGACTAGCACCACTTTGGTGACTCTAAATTTCCAGCCGTCCATACCTCCAGCTGACCTCCAGCCTAATACGTAGGGATATTATACAACGGGATCCCCTGACAGCGGAACGACAACGTGCGTTACATGGTGGCTACCAAGCCCAGAGCCGACTACAACTGTTTGAATACTGTAAGCGACCATATAATTGCTATTGATCGTCCAATCTCAGCCCATTGCTCAACGCTGTACTTCAGTGTATCGAGAACGCCTATTTTGGCGTTTGATTAACCGGATAAGAAATTAGGCCTTGTTGATTATTGAGAATGCATGTTTTGACTATACAGCAAACCGTGATCGGCGGCGCAGACGGGGTCCAATCCTCGAGAAGACGAAACTGAAACGGGTTTCAGACAGAAATAACTTCAGAAAGCGGATCAAACTCACGGTAAGGGTGCCATAATTGTTGTTAAACCGGCCAGAAGAGCAGTCGCGCCGACCGTTCCAAGTTTTTCATACATCGCTCCCGCAAATAATGGAAAGACCGCTGCGAAAGTAGATCTCATGGCACTGTTTGCAGCCATGGCAGAAGCAGCGATGGGTCGGTATGTCGTGACGAGATAGGTGAATGTCGACGTAAAGACGAAATAGATTCCACATCCAAACGGAACCGATGCTATCATTGGGACGATCCAAGGCACCGCTGGGTACGTCGTGAAGGCTAACCAAAATAATCCTGGCATGAATTAATAATTGTACTCATTACAGCAAGTCTTCTGAACGGTAACCTACCAACCGGTACGAAGATTGCACCAATTTGTCCCATGTAAAGCCGAGCTTCGGGCGGCAATGCTCCCCCATTTCTTTTTGAAATCCTCTCGTATAACCTTATTCAGGAGTCAACTTCGCTCAGATCTCTGATGATGATAATGAGTACCTATTCCAGTATGGTTGAGTCAATAGACCGAGAAGCATTCCCACTCCTATCCCGAGAAATCCTAGGCCAGTTTCCTGAAGATTAAACCCATGTCCATCCTGGAAAATGACCGGATATGCTTGAAACGCCAAATACAGTATTCCTAGAATGAGAGAGGTCCTAATGAAAGGATTGAATCTTACTCCTTACGCGGGTTATCAGAAGTCCTACCATATATCCAGAAGAAGTGCCATCCGGTCCAGGAGTAAGAGCTCTGAGGGGATCTAAGCGTCTCACCACTACAAGGCGCTTATATACTTACTGAAGGGAGTGTAACAACTGATAACGATTGCCTTCAGGACCCCTTTCTCGACCTCATTCGTGCGTTTCTCTTCCTGAGCTGACATGAGATCACATCTACAAGGGATGATATATCAGACTCTTCACGTCAGTTGTATCAACCTAACGTACCGTCGAGCCTTCGCTTTCAGCAAGACTGGAATATATGTTTCGGGGACAAACTAATCTCTCTCGTAAGGCACCAATCTGACTTCGCTCGCCTCTTCACTCACGAAAACGATGGCAAGAAATTGCCCAAAGGACCAGATGATTATGAGGTAATACGTCCAGCGCCAATCCACGTGCTTTATGTTGAAACTGCGTCGTTCCGACGAGTCTTTTCCTGACTGCAAAATAACTCACCTGATTGATGAATCTATCGCCTGTTTACATCAAGCACCAATCAGAAGATCACAAACGCTTACCCGCCCAGAAGAGGCCCAAGGACCGGACCCAGAAAGGGACTAATGGTGTATAAAGCCATGGGACTTATCTCAGAGAATGAGCGCCTGCTTTTGACATTTGTAATACTTCCGTACTTTGTTACCGTCGCATCAGAGAACAAATCACTGACGCTACCACCTGCAACGCTCAAAAATGCGGATCCGCAGAATCCTGTAATGAATCGAAAAATTAGAAAGGTGGCTATTAGAACCGTATGATAATCAGCTACATTGAAATTGACCATGATAACTTGTCACCCTTACCTATATTTGGTGCAAAAGCGACGGGCCACGCAAACGCAAAAAATAGCCCATACGATATGCGATAGATGGGGTTTCGTCCGTAAACCTCCGAAAGTGGTCCAACAATCAACGGTCCAAGACCGAGCCCCTCGACGAAGAGGCTAATGGAAAGCACAGAAACAGTGTGTCCCACATGAAATTCCATAGATACGCCGTTTTCAGCAAAAGCAGCCTATAACACATGAGGTGAGGGACTATCGGGATACATATCCACTAGATCTCGCACCAATGATGAAGCACAAGTAACACACAACGAAGATGCACTAATCACGACTACCACCAGCCATTTTCTCCAGGTTGGGAGATGCTGTGGATGTTCGCCGGGTTCCAGAACATCCGGAGAAACAGGGTTCTCAGGGTTGACAGGACCACAAGCCAGATCTCCTTCGTGAGTGATCGTTGACGTCGATGGAGTTGTCGACATGGAGCGTGTTCAGAGATCCAAGGCGACGGAGAGAGATGATACGGATGAGCAAGTGAGTGCAAAAGCAGATATGTGAAAGGTGGGCAGCATGATGTATAAGCGAGCCTCCCACACTGCACGCACCTGGAAAATGTTGCTGACTACTCCTTAAGCCTGTGGTAATTTAGCCGAATTTTTCTCGCGCTTTTGTTTAGGAAGCTCTTTACCGCAAGCTCCGGCGGTTCCCACGTGGCAGAGTCCCGCAATTCATCATTATTCTCCTCGTACAACCTCTGAGCAACAAACTCACTCTCGCTCGAGCCCACCGAACAAGAGATGAAGAACACTGCCCTCACCTATTTTCAACCAGGAGTTCTTAGGGTCGGTCCTCTGGGAATTTGATTGGATGTCTCAAATCAATGGACGGGCTTCGTGTTTCCACGTGCTTCCGGCATCTAAAGGCGTGCGGGGGAGTTGGAGTCATTCGACTGACGTGGGGTGCAGATAAATTCCACCTCCAGTGATGATTCATATACACGTACAAGAGGTTCCCCGAGTGGTTTTAAGCTTTCGGTAATCAATGTCGCTACTCCATTGATTCCCGCTGCTGTGAGCTGCTGATGCAGAAAGATATGCAAATGTTCCTGCAGGTCCATGTAATATACAGAATTTCCCTAACTATCCCTGCGAATTCTACCGGTGAGCCATTTGCGTAGAACACCGATCACGGTGACCTCTGAACGCAATCTTGTCAACTATCGTCCCTAGTCCTCCCCCATTGTCAACCAGAAGTTAGCCAACTAATTCAACCCTCGCTGTTTCAGTCTCGAGGGACAGATCCTCGCGCGTATGCATATCAGTTTACCTAAGCCTTGGTAACCATCGCACAAGTTCTCGAGAATCCCACGTACAGTTCTTTTCTCCCGGCTCGGCAATTAAAGCGAAGGCAACACAAGCCTACACAAGCCCATCGTCTCCTGGACGATTTCGGCAGCTTCCAATCCATCTACATACCAATATTGAACCCCTATTGCTACTAACGATATGGCGGATCAACGATCTCTGACTCGGTTTGGAAATGGGAATGCATCAGTGTGCCTTGGACCTGGGAAGGATGCCGTGATCTATGAGGCGTACTATACGAAACAAGAAATTTTAGATCATTTACACAATTTAGTAAGCGAGGGGACTGCGCACTCCACGGTGTTTTAGGAGTTACGAACGATAATGAGGTTGCGACGTTTAGCTGTGTTTCGCGATCGCTTGAGGACGTTCGGAGGAACTCTAAATTTGTGGCGATTTCTACCTGGCCTTGGAGAACAAGGGTCTTTGTTTGACGCATGTGACTCACACCCTGTGCGCACGGTTCTTCACAGTTTCCGAGAACGTCGCAAATCCACGGCCTCGCGTAGCTCTTCATCATCATCGCAACCTCACAAATTTGAGTCGCCGACAGAGCCCGCCCTCAGACGATGGAATGAATCTCGATCATTTGAACAATTGATGCCCAATTGTTTAACAAGAAATCAAGGGCTCGATCGCAGATCACCAAATCGGATCTCGTACAGTTTCCCATGCCATTGTTGGCTCCGCTGTCTATCACACAACATTCCAAGCATATTCCAAGCATCCCTTTTTAGCGGCGACCAACAGCATGCGCTGGCAACTCATGTGGCAATCTGTTTATAGGTGAAAATCCAAACGGCTCAGAGTGTGATAAAATTGAGCTAAAGGTATCTGATGAACAATGCAAGTTCCGACGACTCAAAAATAGGCGTGAGTCATAGCTTCCAGCAGTGTATACTAATGTTTGCTCTTCCGAATGGGAACTTCCCATTCCATGTCTCCACATCCCTTCTGCTCTCTACCACAGCATGTTTCAACTTTTCGGCTGCCTCCCGTACCGCGGAGATATCCTCAACTAGACCACTTGCAATTTCTTCTTTGGTACTCTGAAAGGCCATGTTTCTCAGTCAACGCAATGGCACATGTTCATAGGAGGCGTACTTGGATAGCTTGACTGATATCATTATCGATGACAGCAAGCAAGTCAATCATGTCTCCTCGTTCTCGCCATCGAATCCCGATAGTAGCGCGAACAATCGTTGTCAGTAGAGGCAAACTCGAGGAGCCTAAGCCGACGCCGTAAAGCTTTCGCGTTCGTGAAAGGAGTTCAGAGAGAGAAGGTGTTGGTGCATAGAAGGAATCCTCCTCTTGTTGAAAAAGCGTAGAGGACACAAGTTCAGCAGTATTGTCAGCTCTACGAAGTCGATTGCGAGCACAGACTTTATAACTCTGTGTCAGCGAGCTGGGGTTGGTGGCTAATAGGTTGCGCGTGATAGCACGTAGACTGGTGTCTGCTGTCAGGAGCTGTCGTTGGTGAGATGAAGAGTTACTCACTCTTCTACGCTGGCGTTCGCAATAAAAGTGTCGAGCATAAGGTTCCTGGAGACGACAGTCAGCACAGCTGATGTGGTGCATAGGTCCATCCTTACACGTGTCCAAGAGCAGGACCTGGAGGTGAGATTGGCTCAGGTGCAGGCATGTCGAATTAGGATAGGTCGCGATGGGAATACGGGGATGAGAGGCGAAATACGATGAGGGAAAGCACGGTAAGCCAGCGTATTTTATAGCATTTCACCCCGAGGAATCATGCGTTAGGAACATCATGGATCAAGATCTTCGGCGTTTTACAAATGGGTCGTCGTCTTTCTGCGGTTCGGGATGACCCTGTGTGCGCCTTCGTACCAACTCGGACTGGTTCTGCTTGAGTACACCTTGATCGCCAACCCGAACTGGCTTGGTCCACTGTCATTTATACTACAACGTCATATTAGATTGCCGCAAAAGTATAAAGCTCATGCTCATTTGCTTTCCACCAAACCTCAGGCAATCATGACTTCTTTTCCTCCTCCTAGCGAATTTTCTCGATTGGGCCAAGTGCGCGTACCCCGCATTTGGACGGGACTATGGCAACTCTCCTCATCAGCTTGGGGCTCAGCCGATATCGAAGATATCAAGGAAAACATGAGAAGGTTGGTTGACAACGGCTACTACTGCTTTGGTGCGTCTGTTTGCAGGTCTTCATCGAGGGCTGCCACTTATGTTCACCATAGACATGGTGAGGCTCCTTTATGTCTTTGCTATCACGTTCTCAAACTGTCGTGTGTCCCTTCCGAAATGTTTGAACTCAAGGGTAGGTCATATCTGAATTGCGGGCTCCTGAATTGGTTAGAACTGAGTTTTGCAAAACAGCCGATCACTATGGCTCAGCTGAAAACATAATCGTACGTGGCTCTGCATCGGGAGGGTTTGTTCCGATGTCTGATTGGAGATGTCAGGGACAATTTCGTCATGAACTCCCAGATCCTACTAATTTGTTTGTGGCCACTAAATGGTGTGTCTTCCACAAATGCATTCCAACACGCGAAATCGTGTTGGAAGCTGTGAAGGCTCGGTTAAGGGACCTGCAAACGACTCGCATTGATCTCCTTCAGGTCTGAGAACTCCGATGTTCACACGTTCCATGCTGACGCCTAGGATGACAGTTTCATTGGCAAGATTATAACGACAAAGCCTACCTCGATGCCCTTTTCCACCTCCGAGATCTACAGGCGGAGGGTTACATTGCGAATATTGGCCTCTGCAACTTCGACGCAAAGAGAACAGACGAGATTTGCACCCAGTTAGGTCCAGGAGCTATCGTTTCCAATCAAGTTCAGGTCAGGAATTCACATTCCGCCAGCTCCAGCCACATTGACGTGACTGATTGTTCACAACAGTTCTCCATTGTTGACACACGTCCGCTCCACGGAATGGGAGACGTCTGCATGAAGCACGGCGTCAAACTTCTCACATATGGCACGCTAGTACGTTGTTTACGATGACTTTGTTTCCTCACTCCCGGTTCTGCATACAATACGCTCATCAATGCTCCACGGGGCTTGCAGTGTGGAAACTTCTTGACGGACAAATGGCTAGGACAGCCTCTCCCTGACCCTTATGGTGAAGAGAATACGCTGACACCGTCTCAACGTAAGGTGAGGCGCCCAGATGGTGTTCTGATATCCAACCGCCTGTCTTTCTCAGCTCAGTTTTTCAGTATCTCGATGTGATCTTGATATCCTGGGGAACATGGGAACAGTTCCAATCACTTCTGAGAGTCTTGCGCACTATTGGCGACCGACACGGGGGTATGAGCATAGCCAACGTTGCCACACGTTGGGTTCTTGACCATCCGTTCGTGGGTGGTGTACTTATTGGTACGCACGCAATGATGGAAGTTTTCTGGAATTGAAGACTGACGTAGCGAACCGAACCTATCCAGGCGCGCGGCTCGGAATTGCAGAGCACTTTGCCGACAACGCGAAAGTTTTCAACTTCCGACTGACTCCGCAAGACCGCGCGGATATCGAGGAGGTTCTCGCGCGTACTAATAGCAGGAATATGATTACCACCATCGGCGACTGTGGGGCGGAATATCGGTCTTAAACGCCCTGTACTGCCCCCATGTACTGCCGTTGCAGGAAGGCTTGCAACCTTTTGGCTTTGGAAGTATCGATGAATCTTGTTCAGTACTCGCTCAATTGCAACGGAATTAATTAGTCGGCTGTTATTAATACATGATTATACTCGCGTCGTCCAGACTCCCATTAAAATGAAAGTTTGAAGTCTACTGGTTGACAACGTTGATGCCGGTGTACATGCAAGGGGGCCCAATTCTACAAATTGAAACGAACGCGGAACCAATCGTGCCAAATGGCTCTATAGCTTACTGGTGGAACCTTGAGACAAAAAGGTGGATGGTAACCGTTGAATTGGCTGCAATTTGCGCTTGAGATCTCTCAAGATCGACGTTTTGGGGTGCCAATCCCGGAAAGCATCACGCAGCTCTGCAATTTCCCTCACAAAGAAATGCATAACGCTCTCATCCGCGATGACATCTCGCAGCGCCCATGGTATCTGGGATTAATCAGGCGATGAGTATGTCGTAACTCCAAAAGCAGGTATCACGCACCTCATAGTCGTTCTGTTCATGGTTGGCGTTGAAAGGCTCCACTGTTGCGTCCTGGTGATCCGTAAGGCCATCATTTGCCAAGAAAAGATATTTGACAGCCAAACTACCAGTGAAGAAGATCATTGACGACATCATCAGTCAAATAACGGGCGAACAGGGTTGGACAATAACATACACATATGTCGCAATTTCCTCATAAGCGGTCGAATGGCCGATGCCGTTCAGGGAACCTGCCGTCGCTTCTGACAGGTGTGCAAGTAGTCCACTGTCGCTGATCCCCGAATTCATAATGCGAAGCAGGAGTACTAATAAATTCGACAAGAAATCTGAAGAACTTCCAATTATAATAACATTAAAACCAACTACACGGACCTGAGATAAAAAAAGACATACTGGTATGCATCACCATCGATATACAGTGCTCGTAGAATCAATGGATGTGAGACGGCAGTGAACAATCCAGAATATATCGGTACTACTTGATCGTTTAGTGATGCGACATAGACCATCTTGACCTGGAGGTAAAAGATAGAAATACGAAGGTGAACAAATGTTGAGCTATGACCTCGCCTCGGTGGAATTTACATTAGGAGCAACTCACCCCGTGGTTCAGGACATGACGGAGAGCATTGACATATGACTGAGACACGGCGCTTTCAGTATTCTGATAAGTTGTCAGCAAGACCCTAATGGTATGTCAACTGCGCAGACCTGAAACTCGAAGAGTTCACGAGCGGCGCTGGACTCGAAGTACTGTAACATAGGGAGATATGGATTGGTAATCAGCGTCCAATCATGAAGATCTGCATCACGTTGAATAACAACACACCTGAATGTACGGTTGAACAAAAGTGCTGCTGCTCAGGTAGCGCAGTGGACCGAGGTGAATCCCACAGAGGGCGAGGCAACAAACGCGTTGAGGCCTCGGCGCAGGTGCAGTCGACATCCCAGCGGCGGCGGGGAATGACGTTGCCGGGCCAAGAACTTGGCTGTTTTTTGATGTTCGGATATGTCGGTCATGGATGAGGCGGTTCAAAAGATGCGTTGATACTACAGAGCCTTGTGAATGTGTGGCGACAAAAATCGCGTCGGCCGCATGGAGATCATCCATCCATCCCTGATTCGAAATCAGACTACTGTACAACCTGGTAATTAGAACATAAATGTCGTTGAGAATGCCATCTCGGTTAAGAATTTAACTCAGGTAAACAAAGCTACCCACTTTTCGACACGACGCTCGATGGTTCCTTCCCCTTCAAGCGGAATTCGTGTTATCTTGTCTAAAGATACAGCATACTCCTGCTGGAAGGTCTCCAATGCCCGAACCATCATGTTCACGAACTTGGCACTTGTTCCTGTCGGCTACGCAGCAAACGACTTTTTAGCACCACAAATCAAAACCGGCTATCAAGGCATATGTTCACTAACCTCGCCAAGGACAGTTCGAACCACGGCACCTTGAGCCAGAAAACCGGAATTAATTAAGGTCCAAGGCACACAGCGCGACATTGGTGCTACTCACCGGGGAACCACCCATGGACACCGATAACAACCACACGCCTACAACCACGAAGCACGTCACGCACATGTGTACCTTCACTAGGGCCGAGGCCTCCATCTTTGTTCTTATCTTTGTCCATAGTCGCAAAGCGCCCAGTGGCGTGCCTAGTCGTCTGACTTGTGGCCTTGGACGGCGAGGAAGAGCTCCCAAATCCAACCGTCACTGGACCTCCAACGGGAGATTCCAAAACATCCCATGCTCGAGGCAACTCCTTTCCGAAATGTCGGAACCGCTCCCTCCGCTCCTTTTCGGCAGCACTGAGGTGCTCATCATTCTGGTCCTTGCCACTAGCACCACTACCCAGCCAACCCTTGTTGTCCGTACCCACAGCTGTGCCGTCCTTCGAAAATAGAACACCGCTGACGAATCCCATCGCGCGTCCTAGCAACTTTCCGCCAGTGTTCCGGTTGTCACTTTGTGAAGTTGTAGCCGAAGGGGGAACCAGGCTGCGAGGCGGCATGTGGAATGTATCCTCCCAAGTTGGCAACACAAGATTTGGAGGCGGTGGTGCTTTTTTTGATGAAGGCGTAGGCGAGGCAGTGCGCTTGCGATCGTGAACTTTTCCAACTGGAGGAGGGGGTGCTGATGGGCTCGAAGGAACAGAGGGACCCTTTCCTGTTGGTGTCGAAGGCCTCGGAACAGGCGTCGTTGAACCAGAACCAGGCTTTGAACGAGGAACTGGTTTTGCCTTCTTATCACTGATCGGGCTGGATTGCACCGTTTCTCTTTTGATATCATCATCGGTGGTGAGAGGGGGCACAGTAAACTGCAGTTGTGATGATGGCTTCGGAGCTCCATCTTGACTAGTTCTCGCACTATCCACAGCAGTGGAGCCTCCAACAGCGGTCTTCACACCCCCTCCGACATCCGATTCGTGCTTCGCCGCTTGCCCTTTGGAAACATTATCTTTTAGCTGATTCTGGTTCTGATCCTTTCCCTGATCTCCCTCCGCACTCATCGCATCCCCGTCAAAATCCACCTCCATGACTTCTGCCCCATTCTCATCACGCTTCACGTCCCCAAGTTCCCCAGAAACGGTCGAACCATATCCGAGCGCCTTGACAATGAGCCTCCTCGAACTGAAAAAAGACGCCCAACCCGACCGATTTGCGGTGATACTCTGTTCAATTGGATTTGCGGCTTGTTCGGACGGCACTGCTACCTCCGCACCCGCACCAGTTCCCTTGCCGGCATCCTCCTGCCCGACCTTTGACTCTTCCAAACTCTGCTCTTGTGCAACACCCGCACTCACACCCACAGTCTGATCTCGACCATCAGACTCCATACCAGTTCGCTTTCCCGTATCGGCACTCACACACGTATCATCACGCAATCCACACTCTTGTTCATCAACCCTCATCCCTGCAGGGTCAGACCCACCCGCCTGTTCCATTCCATCTTCATCGTGTCTAGCGTTACTAGGACCCACGGCTGCTTGAGCGTATGAACGGGAGTACCACGACCAGGGACTAAACCAGCCCGCCACATGAGAGGCATTTGACGAGGACGCCGCCGCGCCAGGTTGCTCCGCCGATTCTAATTGTTGTTGCTGGGCTTCTTCAGAACTACGCTCCTGTAAGTCTAGGGACCGCGGGAGTGTTTCGGGTTCGGAAGCATTAAAGACGTCGTTACCACTCGAGTTGGCAAGAGCTGTCGGCTTCATGGTCGACCCTTCTCTTCTTTCGCTCGCGTGGCTCTGTACGATCTGGGAAACTGCGGGACCTTTACCTGGTGCCGTGTCTGCTGTGTCTGTTATCTGTGAAATATCAGAGTTGCCGTGTCCGGTAGTTACGGTGGGTGTTGTGGGCAATAGAGGATTCGGGTTTGTGGCTATGGTTTCAGAAGGCGAATCGGACTGACGTAAAGCCGACTCTGAGGGAGGAGATGACATGGAAGTGGGTTCGTGTGGAAAAGTAGAAGACGCAGGGCTGGAAGTGGCGGGGGCGGTAGACCAGCCGAAATACAGCCACCATGAAGAGTTTGACGGCTGAGATTGAGCGACGGGAGGGGCTGAGTCCTCGGCGGTGGCGGTGTCTGCAGACGATTGGGGAAATGGAGGTTCAGAGGTATTGTCCTTGGACGTCTCCATTTCTACCGCAGTTATGGAAGGCACCTCTGATGAATGAGCCATGGCATTTTGCAATGAATCTTGAGCGGCGTCTGCAAACGGCTCTGTCGTAATGGGTTGGGGTGGTGACGAATCTGATAGAAAATAAGATTATTAAGATTGTCTTGAAGAGTGACGTTAGACAAAATTCACCGGTGTCTTTGACTTCGGGACTTTGCGTAGAAGGAAGACCTTCAGTTTTGCGATCCTTCTCTTCTGTCCCCAGAATACTCCCCAAGGGCATTTTAGCACGCCCTAAGAAAGGTATGCTGAGCGTGAAACGACTTGAAGATGCATTGAGGGCACTAAGCTTGGCCTCGCTGCTAGATGAAACAGCAATGGAAGCAGTCGGGGGCAGTTGGGAGGATAAGTCGACCACGGGAACTTCTTCATCTATAGAGGATGGAAGTGACTGCTGAGTCTTCGTGATTGTCACAGGGGGACTGGTGGGTCCGGACTCCGCAGCCTGAGGTGGCGATGCTGGTAGGGCTGGGGGTGACGATGACGAACGCGAGGGAGGCTGGGGGAAATCGACCTGTTGAATGCTGGGGTCTGACTGGGAGGGATTTGGCGAGGCTACCGAGGGCGGCGGTGAGGAAGTAGGTGTACCAGATGGCCCATTGGGTCCCACCGTGCCAACGGTCTTAGCGACATGACCAGGAGGAGAGATTGACGAGCTACCATCTCTGGTGAGATCAGTAACGCTCGAAGAAGCCACGTCTTGAATAGGCTGCGGATCTTGGAATGTCTGGACGACATTCATCTTGGACGGATTCTTGCTGCCTTTGGCCCGTGTAAGGGTTCCAAACCAAGACCTTCTTGATAGAGACGGGGATGCGGATGCGTAAGATGGTATGGACGGGGCCGAACGGCTCGTGATTGCAGATGGGGAGGAAACAGCATTGCAATTGGAAGTGGAAGCCACTGACATGGTAGATTGACGAGGCTCCGGCTCAACGACGACCCCTGGAAGTGATGGGGCTGATCGTCGTTGGAGCATTGAGACATGTGATTACAACTTGAAAGGAAACACGCACTCGATGCTTTGTTTTCACTCTCCCGCGCGATTGGCTCTAATGCCACGACGTCGTGTGGCTCGGCTACCTCTGGGACAGGGGAGTGTGGCATGCGTAAGCTGGAGATGGAGGGTCTGGGGGTGGCACATCGTGAGGATGTAGAAGTATTGTCATTGGAGCGAATAGAATGCGTGTCAAGCTGGGTAGAGACGATGACTTGTGAGGCAGGGGCAAGAGGAGCGCCTTGTTCTGGTTCAGCAAAGACGAAAGAGACGGAGGCAGGAGCGGAGTTCTTAGCAGAGTGAGAAGGGCGCCAGGGAGGTTGTCGGCAAGTGTGAGCAGAACGGGAGGAACGACGACTGGAGGGCATCGACAACGTCGGCAACGCTGAGCATCGGCCCACAGCCAGAGACGCTAATTTGGCCACCTCTCTCACCACACCGACGTCACATCACGTGCCCTATACCCCTATCCCTGCAATTACAGTACTCTAAGTATCTAGAAGAATTCTACATTTGGAATCCATTTTTCTACTATCTCCTTCACAATCGTTGGTTGATCCTGTCCAACCTGTCGCCCTGTCAGCAAAACTCCCGTCACCTGTCCAGTCACATACCGTGTGCCCAGCATCCTGCAAAAGAACATAAGTCAGATGTCCTGCACCTTCGCTCCCCACCCTTCGCACGGTTATGTTCCGCGACGGCCAGGGCACATCCTCTGCGTTGACAAACTCGCGTTGGTAAGGCGACCTCAACAACTTGATCTGACTCTCTCATGAGCATTCTGCCTTTCCCTAATCAAAGCCGATTAGATAAATACTCACCGAAGACAAAACGCCTGGCCAGGCACAATTTGCGTCTTGCGCCCCTACCGTGACTGCTCATGTGGTCAGTTTAAGATTTTTGGCTCAAGGATGCTGAAACTGACATAAGATACGTATTCCATCCCGAAGAAGGGGCTCGTATAATAGATGATGCGGCTGCACGCTGAACCCAGGCTTGTCATTGACCGTTCTCGAACCGAGATCAAATGCACTGACATGTCACCCGCTGCAACGAATTCGCCTGATACCGGGTTCTCTAGCCCAGCAAACTCCACTCCCTCGGGAACCCTAAAGACCCGTTTACCTTGTGGTCCATTGAATAAATCATCGGCCCACAGGTACTCGGGATAACACACAGAAAGGTCATCACTATCACACTTCGGTCGCCGTGAGTATAAATCCATTCTATAATGGTCAACCAAACTCGGGCTTACTCTTTTCCGTATATCCTCGATCAGGATGCCATTTGTGCTACCGGAGCTCAGCTGTCCAAGGCAAATGTTCTGCGCAGTGACACTGTTTGTCACAGATGGAAGTTCAAACGCCAGCTCGATGGCCTCGACACACGGTCCAAGGAACCCCAAAACCTCTTGACACGTCGTGGCATTATGTACCTGATGCAGAACACATCGATAGTGGAGCAGCCACTGGTAATGCGCGAGCACATTCTGTGTACACATCCAGATTTTCAGTATAATCATATGCGGATTCGGCAACATGGTTCACGCACAAAGATGGGATTGTGAAGTACGATCGATTCGAGGTTGAGATGAACCCGATCATCCCCGACCGCGTCATGGAGCTCCTTGTTGTGGTTGTTTATGACTGAACCGATGTGAGCAAGATAGACACCTCCGTATGATCCATCTGCCATCACAAGCTGGTTTCTGTAATACAACCATCAGTACCCAGAACCAAGAACCCGGCCGATACCCACTTCTTCAAGTCCGGATATAACTTGAAGAATCTCTGCAGGAAATCATACACATCCTCCGCCGCGTCTTGACTATTATTTACCCTTGTACCATACGAGTATCCAACGCCAATTGGCTGCACACACCTAGATTAGCCGGCTTCTATTCGTTAGCGTGAAGAACACTCACATGGTCCAGCGCTAGCAAATTGAACTTCTGCGTCCACCTATCCTCGTTTGGATTCAACGTCCCATTAGGTCCAAGGATGCACGGGGCCTCGTAAAGCAACGCGTTCATCATCCCACTCGATCCTGGTCCCCCACCCATGCTCAATCTATCAGGTATTAACACTCAAATCACGGTTGACGACTCCGCAACTCACACGATAGGCGCATCATCCGGATTCTCCTCAGCCTCAAAGTACCTACAGTACCAACGGGATGTCACATTGCCTCATGTGCCGTAACGGACGCGAGAACGCACCAGAAAAATGACCTCCTGGGCTTCATGTCACTATCCCCCTCCAGTCCAATCCATCCAGCGAACGACGGTGCCGGTCCATTAACACCCGTACATAACTCATCCGCCTTTGACACTAGATGATAAAATCCGACATCGCCCGTCACCGTATCACCTTGACCAGTCATCACAAGGAAATTCAACAAGAACGAAGTCACCAGCAGTGGGCCCTTCATGGCGAGCGACCTGAACAATGCCGAGTCTATCCACTGTTGTACGCTTTATGCAGGTTCATCTCTTCAATGATGCCAATACGTCAAGAGGTTCGCGTGAGCGTTTTTTGTCGTCACCCGACCGGTACCCATCACAGAACCCGCGTGGGCTCTTCGATACTGCGGAGCTGGGTCGTGCGATTCCCCCCTTGCTTCTTACTCCGGTGCCTTGAATTCTTTGGGTTATCGGCTGTCATCGGTCATGAGACCCCAGGATCGGGACGTTAGGATGCGTTCTTCATGAGAGGCTTAGAGACTTGGAGGATTTTTGAAGAGCGTAAGGAGGTTCGGTCAGTTACACGAGGAGATGCTTTTCTATACTTGATCGCATTGCCGCATGACGCATACATGCATCGTACAGCCCAGTGTCAATACAAGACTTTAAGCATCTGTAATTTCCTTTACTTGTGGGAATATATGGGAATTCTCATTCAAAGGGGACCCTGAAAGAACGCAATATCCCTCCCAAGCATCTCTCTACCGAACTCGCTTTTCTCGATGTATTATGCCTCCATGACTGCTCCCGCGCTCTATAAGAGGGCTTCTGGCACCGTGAAAATTTTCCTGGATTCTAACCACTCCAGTATAACACGAGCCGTCCAGTCAATATCAAAACTCCGCTCATCCACATGTCCGGTCGACCGGACACCGATCCAAAATTCCAATATTTTCAGCAAGAGAAGAACGCCTATATTGGCCACGGCTGTTGTCGCGACTACCCTACGTTGCACCAAAGACACCCGTGGCAGCCTTTTGAGTAGAGAACTCCGGGTACCCGAATATCCCCATAGATGTAGTCCCGTGAACTCTTTGCAATCGTTCATTGTGTGCGTACGCCGCTTCAATCCCGGGAGCACATATATTCCTCGAGGTTTTAGAAAGCACTAGTCTTACTCGCAATTTTACCCTGGCACGACAGATCGTCCCTATCTCTCGCATCGAACAAATGGTTACCACTACAGCCCCAAGATGTCTTGTCCAAAATCCTAGGTGTTCTCTCTAGTGGCGCTGGTACTACCTTAGCTAGCGTGCCGGGGCCTAGCGTGATCTCACCGAGGTCTGTATCGACTTAAGGGGAAAGGCGAAGACATGTAATCAACCACAGAGAATGCACTTGCGCACGCCTTCCGTATGGGTAGAGTTGTGGGGCTCAAGAAAATCTCGTTCCGCTTTGGAGGGCAGCTGCTTACTACCTCCACTGCAACTCCGCGGTATCAACTTATTTTGGCAGCATGACTCGACTTGATAGTTCCATTACATGTGTTGAGGATTGGGTCACTACTGAGGGCTTGTTCTTAGCCTTTGTCAGTAGGCAGTCAGATCTCATGTCTGGATCTCCGTTGCAGCTGAATTTGGAGCGAGTAAGTTCATCAATGGCCGCGCTGGAGGTAACGATCTTGAAAGACGTTTTTAGAGGATACACTAGTATACAAGAGTTGAACCAGTTGTGAGGTTGGGGCGTTCTTACTGACGCCAGCGCAATTATCAGTTGACCCACTCCATGGATGGCGGAGCGCCGCGAGGGTTGACCGGACTGCCTATTGGTAAAAACATAAACTGTAGACTCAGGGGTTAAGGATCCTAGGGTAGGTATATTGTCTTGGCAGTCTCCGAAGCTCAAACGCGGGGTCCCAGAGTCATCCCCGCTTCAGGATACTCTACGGCGAGTGACAGCCATTTTGGCAATGACGCGGCGATTTTAGAAGCAGATGGGTGGCCTTCTATGTGTCATAAGGAAAAGATACATTGTTGCTGCGCTTTTGTCTGAAGACCAGTTCCAAGCACCCTGACGAGTGAAGAGAATAGTCGAAGCCTACCAATAACATCACCTGAACATGATGGTCCACTGCCAGATGAGATACTCACTCTAGCACTGCCCACGCCGCCCGGTGTTGTCCTCCTTGAAGCCCTGAGTCTGGCCAGCTCTGGTCTCGCTTATGAAGTCGCATAGGTATATGTATCCAATGTACATGTTTATCTCATCATTTCTTGTGCAACCCCCGCATTCTTTCGAAGTAGGGAGCTCCAGGGTACCCCAACGCAAGACAATATATATAGTAACATCATTTGGGTCATGAAGGAGACGTTGGGGATGAATCTACGTCTAATCTCTGTGGCGGCTTTGGAACACCGAACAACATAGCCAGGACCAACCAACGTTATTTGACATGAATTTATCATTCCCCGAACATAAGGAATCAGGGCCTGTCTCAGCGCTTTCGGCCTCGGGTGGCCGAAGAATCATGATATTGGATCCTTAGTTTTAGCAGAACAACAACCTCGGACATTGGATGCCACTTGATCCACATCAAGAGAGGCAAGAATTAGGGCCGTCTTCCAAAAGTATTAGATAGCGAGCTGCCATTAAGGAGAGTTCTCCAGCTCATCAGATCTGGTGAATTCTTTCGGTCAAAGCGACTTTGCATCCACTGTAAACCTTGAACACGCCCAGCTAGAAGGCCAAGTATTTTTGGCGAGCAAACAGCAGCCTTCAGCGCATCATTTATCGCCGTGAAGCCCGACGCTTGGATCCCGAACAGTTCCGAACGCTACGTAATGTATTTGATGGTTCAGTGCCGGACAATTCATTATCTATGCATTTTCCCGGCCTGGTGATGAGCTAACAGCAATCGCCTGACCCCATCGTGAGCGGACTTTGTGACAAGATGCAGTGGATTCAGCGATGGAAGCATAGGTGAACCATATGCTGCACTGCAAAAAGAATGTTCGTTGTAACATCAAGTCCCATTTGATAGAGTTTCAGCTATAAATACGGCATAGGTAACCGGTGGTGAATATCATCACCTCAGTGTTAGATCCACTGATGAAGTTCTCAACTCTGTGAGTAAAAATATTATCTCAGCCCCCTTTGCCGGGTGATCCTTCAAATTCCTATTCCTAGGATCACTCCAATTGTCCTCTCTGCGGCCGTCACCGGCTTGAAGATCAATATTCCCAGCAGCCTCGTTATCGGGCAGGCCACGAACATCACTTGGGTGAACGAGCCAAACGATAAGATGCCATGGATCTTGTTCCTCATGAACGCCTCGTACATATGGGGTCTGAAGGGCATCATTCGGGATATTCCCTATGAGGATCAACGTCTCATTTGGACTATTCCAGCTGATGTTCCTCCTTAGTGAGTTCAACGTCCTAACTGGTGATCGGAGACGAACCGGTTCACTTTTGAAACTTGTAGCGACAATTACGTCCTAAAGGCTGTTAATGCCAGGTATTGCATCTGCTGCGTGTTTAACTGCGAAGTGACTAATTACGCTACTTAGTAACGTCGATTGGGTTTGGGCGGAGAGCCCTCGCTTCTCTCTTGATTATTGACCACATCTCAGTAAATGGGTGAGAGAAATTGGGGTGGTTTGATAGGCCATGCATGCGGTAGAATGGACCAGGTCCTTGTAATTGCAGCCTCTAATGTAAGCAGAAAGAATAACATGAGAATTATTTAAAGCTATCTCCCCTATGTTTTTCACTGAGCGTCCGTCTGTAAGAAGTGTTCGCGTACCGCGACTAGACTCCTCCACCTTCTATCACCCTTTTCATACCTTCCTACCGAGGGGCGTAGACACCATCCTACTCGTAGTGTACGCCCACCGCCTCTTAGCAGCGAGTTAGTTTTGTAGCGACAAGGATTCACGTGTTCAGTGGGCGATCAGCCAATGACAGAAAAGCCTCAGAACCATCTTCCCACGGCCGGCAGAAAAGCCTCACCTGGCCACACAGCCTCCTTTCATCTCTTCTTCCTACCTCCATCGTCTCCATTGCTCCTGTCCCTCACCGTTCCACCCCGCATACTTTCTTGTCTTCAATATTTATTTGAGCTCTTTCTTCTGGCTGGGTCTATCCAAGGTACTGTCTGTCATCTTCACCCTGGCTCCACCCCTCTGGTCTCAGCGGCACAAGCATATTTGTCTCCAGGTTGACAGGGTGAATGCGAGAGCGCAGTCCTCGTGAAGCTGGATCCCTGTCCTTCCCTTGTTGCTTATGTCCATCATTGTACTCGGCTTTCGTCTCTTCTGGGTGTCTGGGCGTCAATCCAACTTGGCCAACTCCGCTTGCCACTGGTGTCACCCACGGTGGTCAAAGCCATCGCCCGGGCCTCACTCTTGCCGATTCCCCCTTACTCAGACTACCCCGCGCACGGACCATCCTTCCCATGTGAACGTTTCTCTCCTCCCACCTGACTCGGGTCCTGGCTCGGGGAACGTCGCTCATTGCCATTGGTCCAGAGGTATCCCTAAAGCGGAAAAATCCTTCTTGGTCAGTTCCTGTAACGACATATTTCTTGCGGATAAGACCAAATACCGAGGCTATTTTCCCCTTGATATCGGGCTATTGGTCATTATATCTCTTCTCGTCGGCCCGGCCATTTTGTTTGTCCTTGTGTTGATTTTCCGCTGGATGGTTTCCCAGCCATGTGTCGTCCGGTTCCGGATGTCAAAATCAATTGGTCAACTCTTGCCACCATCTTTCAAGGCCGATTACCACCAGTAAACATGCTCCCGACCCGTAGTTGCACTCTTGTCATCCTTTTTCTCATTTCTATGGTTTTTGGGCAAGCAACGAGTCACGATGAAGTGAGCCACGGGATGGATATGGACATGGATATGGGAATGGAACTCGCGTCAGGACACATGGTACCCTACCTGCATTTCCAAGGTGGCGATGTCCTCTGGTTCGAAGGTTGGGTCCCTCAGAGCAAAGGGGCGGTAGCGGGAACATGTATCGGTCTTTTCCTGTTGGCAATCTTTGATCGATGGCTCGATGCATTGAGAGCAGTGGCTGTGATCTATTGGAATAAACGGTATGCTTGTCCCTATTCAAGGTATTACCTGCGTTGATGGACATTTTCCCAAGCGCACAAATCGAGCTTGCTAACAAACTCAACGCCGGACGCAAAGGGAACGCTAGTCAAACACCGACGGGAGTTTTAACAATGCGGAATATTCCCCCGTTCATCCCTGCACATGATATCGCTCGTGGCCTTCTTCACGGTGCCCAATCCCTCTTGAACTTTGCTTTTATGCTTGCAGCTATGTCAGTTGCTATTGTCGTTGGAGTTTGTTATGGCCTCCCTGATGTGTCGATCTAGGACTTTCAATGCTGGGATCATCATTTCAATCGTTATCGGACTCGGTGTAGGAGAAATGCTGTTCGGACGATATGCTGCTTCTGGGTCTAACCGGCACTGAAATGCTTTTGGGGTCTCATCATGCCTGTACTTCTAGTTTGTCGTCAGCCAATACATGGACTGTGCTATTTGCCTGGTGCCTTCTGGTCCCCTTGAATGTTCCCAAGGTTTATTCCCAAGACCAACTGTAGATCTGGAATTGTTCGGGATTCCATTTGGGTTACTGTCCACGCAGGGCTCTATCATTCGGAATGGGAAGGATAGACAAAAAGTTTTTCTTCTCACGGAACACACGTGATGAGATGCATTTCCCCCGTCTGGACTCGCCCGATACCGTTTGAGGGGAGAAGTGCTAAGCCTTTCTTTCCATCCTTTCGTTTTCACAGCGGGGAGAAAGCTCTTCTCTTCAACACGATGTCAGCAGATACTGGGACGCCCCCCGTAGTGCCAATCGAGTTTCAGCAATATGAGTACGTTCTTATTCTCCATGACTCTCAACCTTCGATGTAGCCTGATTGTTATTGTCATTGTTGTTATACTTCGTGCCCTCACTTGCTAGCTCGTACGCAGAGGCACCGGAATGGCAGAGAAAGTTTTCGATGGTTTGGGTGGCTGCCGTCGGCCTATCCATTCTCTTCTGCCTCCCTCGTCTTATTCGCGCCGCCCGCACACGCAGGGCACTACATGATTTCTCTGGCGTGTCTGAAGATGTTGACAAATATGTTGCGTTGTTCGACTCGGAGTTGGATGGTGATGCTGTTATAGAAGGCGCGCCAATGCAGGAGGTTCCTAGAAGGGACTGGAGGAAAGATTGGTTGAGGATGCTCTTAAATGGTATCGGTGCCGTCGTGCTCTGGACAGTGCCTGGTTTGGAACTTAATTTCGGTCAGAGTACGTCATTATCCTCCATAGGCTGAAAATCTAGGCTCGATCTAATTCCCTTCAGTCTTGGTGATTGTTGGCTATCTTCTGGCCGTCATTTTATGTATGGTTCTCCAAGCGCCACTGATGGAAAACTCCAATCGTGCAGGCAAGTTTACGACCTTCTCTACCTGCCTTTCAAAATATCTAACGCAGGTAATCTAGGCTTCATCGCCCTAGCGCAGCTTCCCGTTGTATTCCTCTTCGCAACAAAAAATTCCATCCTCTCTGTCTTGCTTGGCCCAGGCAATGGTTACGAAAGGCTCAACTTCGTACACAGGTGGGCCGGTCGGGGCATGTTCATCGCTGCACTCGTTCATGGCTCCCTCTGGATTAACAACCACTTGAGGTGGGAATTTCCTATTATCGGTCAACAGAAGGAGACTTCCGGCGTGGCTGCACTTGGGCTGCTTTGTGTCATCGCCATTACCTCCTTCAGGCAGGTGAGAAAGGCCTTCTACGAGTTTTTCTATGTCGTTCAGTAAGCAAGATGTTCTCGTACATATTTGACATTAGGAACTGACGATTATGGTTAGTATCCTTGCATCCGTCGCGTTTTTCGTTACTATCTGTTATCATACCATATATGCTTCCCCGTGGATATTCCCGCCGCTAGCGTTTTACGGGCTCGATATGCTTTTGAGATTCTTTAGATACCGCATCAAAGACGCCACGCTTACACCCATTTCAAACCAGATTACAATGGTACATGATTCTCTAACTTTATCCTTTATTCATCTCAAGTCATTCCTATTTTCAGATTAACATACCCTTCTGCACGGATGGCTGGACAGCAGGACAACACGTCCGTCTCCGGGTCTTCTTCGGTGGTCGCATTTTTGAATCGCACCCCTTAACAATCCTCACAGCGCCGCCCTCGATTTCATGTCTCGCCAATGTTTACGCGCCTGGTATAACCCTCGGTGTTCGTGCTATCGGAGACTGGTCTCGCGCCCTCAACGCGTTTGCACTGAATAAAGGATATCTCGAATCTGAATATACCCAGTCAGAGAAAGAGAAGAAAAAGATCGACGATGGAGACAGTACGGAGTGCTGTTCGAATGCGCCATCAACTCAAGTACAGGTGATGATAGATGGTCCATACGGTGGGTGTGGGCTGGATCTTGGAAGGTACGAGACGGTGTTATTGTTCGCCGGAGGCGTTGGGGCGACCTTTACGCTCGGGTTGCTAGACGATATTGTCGGACGATGTGTGAAACTGGGGCGCCGAAATGGTGAACGAACGAGAAGGATTGAGTTTGCGTGGTGTGTCAAATCATTCGGTGCGTTCGAATCCTCTATTTTCCATTTCCAGGGTTTGATTCCGTTTCCCTTGAACCAGGTCTCATCGATTGGTTTGCCCCTGCTTTGACGGCCATTGCACGC
This sequence comes from Podaxis sp. C-F-101400, assembly GCA_018524895.1. NCBI lineage: Eukaryota > Fungi > Basidiomycota > Agaricomycetes > Agaricales > Agaricaceae > Podaxis > Podaxis sp. C-F-101400. The sequence continues at coordinate 43,880 of JAEUWR010000236.1, forward strand.
ACAGCCACTTCTTCCGATCGCTCATCAACACCGCTCGTACTGCATCTTTCAATCTATGTCACATGCCTTTGTAATCCTGAGGCCGTACCGCCAATACCCAACTGCGATGTGACCATTCTACGGCCAGATGTTCATCGTATGCTTAACGACCTTGTCACACCACCGCCCTCGTTCTCTTCATCATTCTCTGCGTCGCTATCTCAAGAGAAATCACAAACATCGTCGTCGTCGTCAAGCAAGGAGAAAGACGTTTCTTCAAAGTTACGGTCCCCCCCCCCTGCGGTATCATCAGCGGACGTAGATGATCAAGAAATCGTCGTTGTATCAGAACATGGTCATGTCACCGCGGCCAATGGACAGGATATCGATGTCGAATCGACGGACGGATTAGACCCCCATATATCAAGGAAGCTACCTTGGGTCGGTGATGGTGGTGGTGTTGCCGTGTGCGCAAGTGGTCCTGCGAGTTTAATGTGCGAGACTGCAAACGCTGTAGCGCGGTTGAGACTCTCGAAGAGAGGGAGGGAGATGGGTGGTGTAGATATCCATACAGAGGTGTTTTCGCTTTGAGAACACGAAGGGAAGAACGTTTCTTTTATAATATGTATATTACATATTTTGCCATGCTACTTAGCTTTATATGTATTTGTATATCATCCAATCCCGTATCTTTGCATACAGCGAGATCTGGATCATTACGCGAGGTGGTCTGTGGCGAATTTTATCTCTGAAATGCTGGCGCTGTTTACGGTAGGGCACCCCGTTGTTCCCAGTTGGGCAGATGGGCTCGTGAGCACCACACTCCCCGTCGTCACGGTGGTATCCTGGAATTCAGACTCAGGATGAATGGGCATTGATGGCAATTCCCAGTTCAGTACGGTCCCGGTACCGCGTGTCGTCGTAAGCGTCTTACTCGAACGCATGGCAATGCGTACAGTCATCAATGTGAACACAATCCCTATCAAGTACAAAGAGGAGGCCAAAAGTCAGCGTCGGTGCCAACATAGACATTGGCATTGGGTTCAACATCGTACTTACCGACGGTAGGAACCACGGACTCTTGCACAATGAATTGGGCGTTATGCTTCATCGCGTATAAAATTATGAGTACCAAGAGCTCCAGCACGTAAATCGCGGCACTTTCGATGACGATCAACACGACTGGCATAAGACTCGAACGTTCGCTCATTGTTGAACGAATGCCGATTGCTTTTGATGACAGTTCTTCGGACCATATGCGGTATGCAATCAGCCCTGTCGTTAGGGTGGTCTGGATCAAGGCCAAGGCGTAGATTGTGTTCATCCAGTGCCGAAGGGTTGGACTGAATATTGTTCCAAGAGGCACCTGAGTAAAGAGATGGAGTGCAACGCCGTTGGCGGCTGGTACCGTGAAGGTCCAAGCGTCCCAGCATAACGAGATTGACGCGTAACGAAGTCGTTTTGAGTCCAGATGGGAAGGTTAGCGGCAGAAGTAGCCGGTCGGGAGGAGCTTGTGTGAGAACTGTTGCTTGTTAAACAGGGGTTGTGAACATACCAATGCTCAGGCACAAGAGGACCGTAGGAAGAGCAATGACATAGACGTTATTGCTCCATACCAAAAAACAACGATAAATCTAGGGTCAGCCCGGGTGCACCCCATATATTGTCAGTTGCTTTGTTTCTGGGTTCAGAAGGACAGAACATACGAGTAGAAAGTCAGCGAACCAGGTCGTGAGTGCGTTGACCAGATCGTGTGCAATGTTGTCCCATCGGCCTAGATCTAAGAAGTAGTTTGCTGGTCCAATAGTAGAACGTAACCAAACATATCCACGAAGAAGGCGGTATAGATTAAGGCCTATGGCGACCGATTGTTTGTCAATACGTCTCGCCCCGAAGCCTTGGAGGCTCACCAATATGAATCGTCGACAGGATCCACATTATGACAGTCACACAGACGAAGATCTGAAAATGACTTCTCATGAGGTGGACTGGCACTAGTTGAGAGATAGCGAGGGCAAAGGCACCTTTGCCGGTCGAGCTCTAGACATACGTTTCTTCCAGACCACATATATTGTCTGAAAGAACAACGTACAATATGTACCTAAGGACATCGTCAGCAATGTTCTGGATGCACAAGATTTAGTATCAGCAAGAACGAACCATACAACAGAACCTAGCGGTGTCTGGTTAGGTCTGAAGATCTGAGAAATACATGACGGTTTCACCTCAAGCCACACTGAGACCGCTCCGGCTTCATCCAGAGGTTGTTGCGCTATCAGTACCATAGCTTGTGGAGCTCAAACTTATGGGTCCTAAGATGCGGTATAGTGGAGGGAAAGGAAGGCTGGTCTTGGGAACGTGAAATTAGATATAACAATATTGTATGTCGTTATTTCCCGTCAGGGTGGAAGAAGCAACTAAACTGATGCGGCTTGTGTGGCACTTTTAACTAGTTGGCCAGTATATAAACTGATTGATGCGGAGTCCCTGAGTTAGCAGCCTCCCATGGCCACGTTCGGCATTCCATGCACTGTGGGTAGTTTCAGCCATTCAATCACTTTACCAAAAGTGGACAATGCACACTGCAACACTTTCATGAGCAGAAAGTACTCGAGTTCAAATACTTGTATTGGGCACCCTACTAGTATTTTACTGTATAACTAGTGTCCCGACTCTGACATTCAATCAATTTCCACAAGGGGCAGCGAATGCATTGTGATCATTTAAGAGTCCCTCTATGACACCACTTTTGCATCCAGGCAGCTGCAGCAGCAGCCTTTGGCTGGTGCCACTACTGGCTGGGTGGCAGTTAGCACCCAATAGTTCAATTATTGTTAAAACATACAGCCAAAGGCTGTAGCTAAATTAATAAATTTAAAAAAGATTTTAATCTATAATTATAAGCTTCTAGGCTTGACTTTTAAATTATACTAGCTTTTAGCTTAAAAATGGGGGTAATAGTGAAAATATTAGTTTAAATTTAAACCTATCTTTAGAATGCTGGCTGCTATTAACAACATATAAATATAGTTTTGAATTTTTAGCCAAAGACTCCCACAGGCTGTAGCTAGGCAGATAAAAAGTTTTAATTCAAGATACTAAGCTTTTTCTTCAAAAATAATAAAATTATTTTTACTTTTTTCTAGTTCTTCTAGAATTTTACTCTTAATTTGCTGATTTTCATTTAACAAACTTTGTTTGTTAGAATAAGCTCATTGCTACTCAAAGTGCCTGGGTTGAGTGGCTGGAACAGGAGCTCAGCAGTGAACAGCTGTATGAGTGCATGCTGCTTAGTCTTGTTGTAGTTTGTGACAAGATTAAAGAGACTTAGAAGTGACCCCAAGTCCAGTATGTGGAGATTGATGGGCAATGCTCTCCCAGAGGGTGATAATCAATGACTCTCCATAGCATCATGCAGCCAATGTTCTTATGAAGGTGGTAATTGACAACTCCTGTCTCTGTGACAGTGATCAATGACTCCTACTCTGTATACAGGGAATGCTCTCCCAGGGGGTGGCAATCAATGACTCCCACCTCCACATGTAGGTATTGTTTTCCCAGAGGGTGTAAATAGCAAAATAAATTTTAGCTTGATTGAACAAGCATAGGAAAAAGATATGAGAGTAGTATTTAATATGAATTGGCTCAATAGGAAATATGGTATTCTGAAGATAGCAAAACTGAAAACTGAAAAACCAACCAAATAGAAAACTGAGGGTGATAGCAAACCATAGGTACCTCACTGTAAAAATATTATAGTCAGATTAAAAATTCAAGAAAGAATGTAGAGTTGACTTATCTATTCAGACAGATATTGATTGACAAGAATAAGCAGAATGCCACCTCTTCCAGTCCATCTACTTGCTCTTGTGAACCCAGATTGGTGCCCTGACCTCTAAATGTAATCACACTCTGCTTGAAGCATCCAATACAAGTTTTTGAAGAGCTCCCAAGCCTTGGCTTTAGCTTCTTTGAATGTGGGCTTAGTTGTCCTTGTACCAAACATCTTTTACTTGAGATAATACCTGGTATTCTTGTAGTTCTAGACCCTACCTGCCAAATACTTGTCTTGGTTTGGCTACAGGTAATCAAAGTTTTTCCTTCACTCTTTTATGTCTGCTATCTTCTATTTACAGTCAACAAAGATCTCAGAGAGGTGACAGTTCTGATAGATCTCTGCAGTAGCCTTCTGGCATTTTTCCTCACTGAGTTTGATATATGATCCACTATCAGCATGCTTGCTATTTAGTGACAATTGGACAATGTCAATGAGGAATAAATGCCATATATGGGTCAGATAAACATCAATATCCTCATTTTCAAGGGGGTCAAAGAGCTTGCCATCATCAGAGTCAGAGTCATTCTCATGCATGATGGGGTAGAGTGTGTAGCCACTCTCAGCAAGATCAAAGATAGGAGATAGAGAATGATCAGTGTGATAGGTGGAAGGGAAACAGAGTTGCTTCCTGTTATGAATATAGTTGGGATTTCATAGAACAATGATGATGGAGGCTGCTAGCTGGGCCTTGGGATCTTCATAGTAATGGCTGAAGAAGAACTTGAATACCTTTTTAGAAAGGAATACATTGGTGTTGTACATGAAGTGAGGGATGGGGTAGTTATTTCCTATAGCAATGGACCAAAGAAAGATGATACTATATGGAATGCATGAAACAGTATTATCTTTATCTACCAGTCTGTCTTCTTCACCATCTCCCATACCCTCACTATCCTCACTACCTTCATGATACACAGTAAGTAACATTGGATAGGAGAGATGATTATAGTCAACATCATTACATGGAAAACAAAGCAAGATGGCCTTGATGAGCTCTCTCAAGGTGGACCTAGTGTCTATTGTGAAATGAATCCAGTTTGCAAGCTAGGTTGAACTAGCTGTGAGTAGGAGGGTGCTCTTCTTTGCTCTCAGGCTCAATAGAGCTGAAAACTGCTAGTCTAGGATGTAGCTGATTGTGAGTGCATAGTATAATCAAAGAAGCCTATATGATTTTATTTAGTTTAATCAGAAAGAGTAGAGGAAAAAAAAATATATAAAAATATACTACTACTTCTCACAAGGAAAAGCAATCAGGGAGTTCCAGACTGTGTCTATGTCAAACTCAAGGAGAGTCATAGTTGTGTACTTGACAGACATCCATACTTCAACTACTAAAGTTTCCTACTAATTGTCCTAGAAGAGTATTTAAGTAGATTTTTCCTAACATAATAAATACAAGTAGACTACTTATACAGGAGTTTCCAGCATATAGCAAGATTTTTTCCTATTCACCTAAACCTAAAAAATAAAGGCCAAGGTGAAGTTCTGTAGACATATATTTATCTATATCTAATCCTACTAAGAATATGTGGTGTATGTTAATTAGATAGCCCACCCAGCCTTTTGGGTAGGTACAACACTAGCTATAGGCTGTGGATATATCTGCAGCTTATAATTAGTGTTACTGCATATCTAAACTGATCTCATAATCAGGATCAGACTATATCTTCATCTCTAATGTTTAGGCCAGCTTCCTTAACCTATAGTAAGAGCTAGTTTTATTATTTAAGGTATTTTTAACATTAATTATTTTAGCTATAGCTTGAATTTTATTTAGTCCAGCTTTAGCTGGAACCAAAGTGTTCTTTGTTTAATATCATAGTAGCCTTGCCAAAGGCTATATTCAAAACCAAGAAGTAAGAGTAAATAATACAGCTTTTGGCTGTTACACTCTTATCTAGAGTATTCAATATTTTGGAATTTTTAATTGACAGCCAAAGGCAAAAGTGTCTGTTAATACAAGTATGGATTTATACCACCCAATGGCTGATGCAAAAGGCTAGAATTAGCTTAGCAAGTCTTATCAAGTCTAATTATAAACATAAGTTGTATTTACATTAGTGTCTAAACTATGAGACTGTAGTTTCAATGAATAGGTGATAGGTAAAGAAACCCACTCCAACAGTTTGGTGTATAGTAAGGTGGAAGTCTAGCCTTTGGCTGTAAATTAAAATAAAAATAAATAAAGTAAAACTATGAAATAATTTTATTTATTCATTTAAAGATACACCCTTTAGCTGCAGCCCACTGGCTATATCAACTGAATTTATTTCTGATGTAATTAATGCTTTTTTTGCTAAGGCTAAACTATATAGAAAATATTAATTCTTGTAGCCAGCTGTAGTAGCTGCTGGCTACAACATGTTATATGTTTATTTAGAATCAAGAGTATTGATAATATTATCTTAATAGCCAAAGGCTGGACATCTTCAAAAACTTAATAAGCTTGATAGCCAAAGGCTAGAATATTTTATTAAGTTTGTTGAGAATATTCTAGCTATTAAAACTGAAGAATATAAAACTGCTATACTTTCTGAACTTATAATTAGTTATAGTATAAGAAATGGTAAAGTAGATAAACATTCAACATTAGAAGAATTTACTTCATCTGAATTAAAAAGAAAATTTCAGTATTACAAATATTATAAATTACCAATTACAATGAATCCATTTGATTATAGTATAGTTAAAGATCAAATAGGTAATGTATTTTTAGTATAGATTACTGATCTTACCAAAGCTAAAATTATTCAGGAAAATGATACTAATAAAGTACTAATTAGAAAAGGTGGTATACCTGTAGCCAAAGGCTAGAATATACTGATACTAAAGCTTTAATTGGTAATAATCATGGATTTGTTAGAAAAATAGGAACTAATACTTATTATTATATTGATGGTAATTTAGTTTTATTTAAAGTTTCTAAACCTAATAGATTTATTAAAAAAGCTAATATAAGTCATACTCTTAATGAAAAATTTGTTATATTAGATTTAGAGACATATGTAATAAACAATGAGCATCAATCTTATTTAATATGTTGGTTTGATGGTAAAAAAGCTAATAGTTTTTATCTTACAGATTATAAGTCATTAGAAGATATGATTAAAACATGTATTATAAATTTATATAGATGGAAATATCATAAAAATAAAATTTACATTCACAATTTAGCTAACTTCAATGGGATAATCAGATATGCTGTTCTCTGATTGCTTCCAGAATCTACATTGCTTATCATCAGCAGGCTGTGTGGGTTCTAGGCATTTTTGAATATGTAGTGCCCTTACTAATGCCTCTGTCAACAATGCTTGTATAACACTTCTCCCTGCTCTCCATCAGAACTAGCCAAAGGCAAGTGAATGCCAACATGAAAGAGAACATCAACTGAGACCAGAAAATGAAGTTGCTTCATGCATTCCAATGGAATGCATGGGGAGATATAAGACCTTTGTAAGGGTCTGGGAAAGCATATGAGACACCATGCATGGTATTGTAAAATCTTATGCCTGTGGAAAAGTGCTGTCCAACCCAATTTCACAACTGATGAATGTGTGTGGTTCTGGCTCGAGCAGGAACTTGCTGATAATCAAATGATAACTTTACTCAAGATTTACTACAATGCTAGATGTACATTCAAATACAGGTGGAAACTGATGTTAGGTGGGGTTCAGAGACATTGGGAGTAGTAGTCTGAAATAAAAGCACCATGAGCAATAAGGATAATGAGGCAGAATGATTGTCATACCATTGATGACAGTGCACTTGTAAGGAGAGATGCATTGAGTGGGTCCAGTGTAGCCAATACCACCACACTGGCCATATTGTGCGACAGTACCAGAGCTTTGAGTAGTGGTGGTCACAGGAGCATTTGTGGTGGTGGTGTGAGGAGCCGAAGTAGTAGTGGTCACAGGACCCTAACAGTGAATGTTAGGGTATTCTTTACAATCCGAATTAGGCTGGTGAGTAACTTACGGTGCCCTTGCCGTAAAGAGGGGGTCCAGGAATGATATAGGTGGTCCTAGTGGATGTCAGAACGGGAACACTGCAGGATCATGGTGCCAGGCACTCACGAAGTCTTGGACTCATTGCTGTAGAGGTCCACGGTGACTGAGGCAAGGGAACGCTGAATTAAAACCTCATTGTTTTATGAATTGGTATATACACTTACGACCAGGGTCGCTGTTGGAATAGCCACCAGGGAAGGTGACCAGTTCGGCAGCAGTTGGTGCTCTGCTACCACCATTGACGATCTCAATCTGAGCGCATTCAGGATAGATTTGCTAGTGCGGCATACTAGTCAGTGTCGCTCTTATCTCACACAAAGGAGTCAACCTACAGCAGGAAGCGAGTGTAGGGCGATAGTCTCGAAGCGGATCAAATATTGGCCGCTGGGCACGGAACTAGGGATGGTCGTGGTCCAGCTATTGTTCTGGGCAATCATCTTGCCAGCACCCCACTCGCCATTGCCCACGGTACCAGACAAGAGGCCAGCCTCGTCGATCTTGAACTGTGAGGGGATGTAAGACAACAGCGTAACGGGGCTGTGATGTCGAGAGATGTACCCATTTGAGACTCTTGGCGTTGACACCAGTGCAAGTACTTCCTGGGCATTGAGCTAGGTAAGTGAGCTGAGAACAAGTCTCAGAAGCTGAATGGGTGATAAGCAAATAAATCATATACCATGGGACCGTATGGGTGCGGCCAGACCTGGTTCCAGTAGGCAGTGATAGGAGTACCAGCAGAGACCCGAGCGGTGAGCTGGTTGGGACCGGATGTGCCATCATCATTGCAAGCAACAGTCGAAGCGGTAGCATCCTGGATAGGGTCGCTTTCATAGCGCTTAAGCCTCCGTCCCACAAGGGATTTTCTCGATGTACTTACTAGGTAGCCCAAGGACGCTGGATAGTGGTCTGACCGGTAGGGCTATTGTATGGCTTCCAGCCATCGTACCACTGGCCATCCCAAGAGTAAGCGAGAACACCACCGTGGGCCTGGACTTGAACGGCGCCGAGCACCAAAGCAAGGGAAACGAGAGCCAACATTTTAGATGTTTATCTTCAAGTGAACGATGACAGTGCATTCTCGTTCATAACCACGACCTTATATACTGCAACGATATCCAAACCCGGAAGTCATGAAAACATTGTAACCGCTCATCCGGATGTTATCTCGTGGCTACCTAACCTGGCTTCCCCCTGTGGAGGAATCATAGCCGCGGTTCCGTAGAGCTTTTGACATGTGCCTGGGATATCCTGGGATGTCGTCCGTGTGTATGCATACGGACTTTCGGAATCGGCTCAACAAATTCGAGAAGCGAAAGTTTGTCATCAGAACGCGCGCAAAATATTCGGAGAGGATCGAGGAGCTGAAGGTCTCGTGAGGAAAATTTGGAACAATACAAATCTATTAGTGGGTCCTGCCGATCCATACGAAGAGAGTAAAATAACACCGAGCCAGCTATCCATGAGAAAGCTCAAAGGGCTCTATTTGAGAGCGTACAACGCGAGATTTGGCCTTCCAGGAACGCGAGCACCCACCAAGACAACCGTCATCGGGACATCTGATCGTCTCAAAGATATGTGTGGATCCGGATAATCCACTGCAAGCTACGTCGTGCACAGTCTAGTATGTGGATTTAATGGACCTTACGGGGTACATTGTATATAACAGCAAACACCCCGTGGTAGATATTCAGGAAGCGCTCTAGCACCAACAGACTGCAGGCATTCCTGTCTAAGTTTGTTTTTACTTCCGGAGTCTAATTATACCAGTCTAACGCATGACATTACATCGCCCGAGCCGGGTGGGGAAAGAGACGCGGCGCGACGTTCGTGGCAAGTGGGAATCTGGAATTTATTTCTCAAGCACACGAGTAAACGAATTCAGAATTATGGACTTGCATAATGAGTAGATCAGAGGTTGATCCGAGGTTTGCCAGGTCAGCCATGAGGAAGGCCAAGTATTCCTGAACGGATCAATCTCGTTATTGATATAATTCTGGCCGAGGTCAAATTTCCGAAGTCTGCTTACTGACATTGACAGGTAAACATGGACCCTCTCGGATATTGGCAATCCTCTACCTTCGTCAGTATACATAGCATCAGAGTGAAATCGCGCTGAAGAAGGCGTATAGAGGGCTTAGTAATGTGGTCAGGAACGTTCTGCATGTTTTATCTACTGACAGAGAAATCCGGTTTGCAGGCATCAGATACTGCGGGTCATGAAGCACGCGGTGTATAGCCGATTTTCCTCGTAAATTCCGAGGTTTCCTGCTATTAGGTGTATTTATGAAGCGACTGATGCTTTTCTACGATTGCTCAGATGATTGGCTCGTTCTTTCCGTATTCTGAGTCGAAACAGGAGAGGGGCAATTAAAGAACTAGCTCTCAACGTTCCACTTGGTTTTTGTGAGTGACGACAACAGATGGTAAGCTATGTCAAAGTGTTACGTCCACCAGAGACGTAAGGAGCCGTGAGCGAATAAGAATAGGCTACTATACAATGGGATTAGCCCGCGGGTAAATGATATGTGGCAACTGACGTACGAGTGAATATTGATGGGGACGATAGAGGACACTACCACATGGGTTGAGAATCCTGCATGGTCATAGTCTATTCTGAATTGAATCCGTTTGTTCCCCTCCTTGGGCTTCTCCGATGAACGGATAGTCAATGTATCCCATCGCCGCATTCGGTCGATCGCCAGGGATGTAGAAGGTCTCGGGATTCGGTTTGTTTAAGGGGAGGTCATTTTGAAGTCGTATGGGAAGATCCGGCTGTATATTCAGTCGTATTATCAATTCCGGAATAAGCAACTGTTGAATCAGCACCCACGTTTGCAATAAAGAGTCGTCCAAATGCGACAAGGTCATCGTTCTCCTCCGCCGTGCTGACGGCCGATTCTCGGGTATGCCCTCCTGCTGAGATGAAGGTTTTCGGATACCATATCTTGCGCAAAAAGTCATTGGACTTGTCAGCGTATTCAGGACCGCTATCGATAGGCTCGACTACGTGGAGATAGCCGAAATTTGGGAAGCGTTCCTTCAACGTCTTGACTAGATATGAGAATTGTGGAATGGGATCTTCGAGCTTCATATCTAGGACCTTTATGTCAGAAAATGATGGTGCTGACATCTTGGGGTACGGTCACCTTGAAAGAGGCCCCATGGGCTGAAACGTATTCCAGTCCTTTCCTCACCAATAGCATTGACAATAGCTTCCGCAATCGCCAGAGTAAATCTACAGCGGTTTTCTATGCTCCCGCCATACTCGTCTGTGCGTTGATTGCTGACTTCCTTGACGAACTGATCTGGGAGATACCCATTGGCATTGTGGATTTCAACCCCATCGAACCCGGCTTCAATGGCATTTTTGGCGGCTTGAGCGTACAGCTCGACGTATTCCTTGATCTCCAGTATGGTCAGTTCGCGGGGAGTCTCGGTGCGATTTGGTAGAGGTATGGGTGAAGGTGCGACATATTCGAAAGATGGATCTTCCTCATGCAAGTGCTTGACGTCGGCTGCTCTGCCCGAAGCCCCTAGCTGGCAAACAATATACGAGCCATTCGCATGGACAGCATCGGTAATCTAATTTTCATATGGTTAGTGATCCCAAGTTCGAACCATAGGAGTGGTCAGCTCACATACCTCCTTCCATGCCTTGATCTGGTCTCTATTCCAGATACCGGGAATGCTTAGGGATCCGCCAGCTTTCGCCGCAATAAAGGTGCCCTCTGTGATAATCAATGTACCCGGAGTACTCGACCTCTGCGCGTAGTAGGTCTTGACCATGGGGTTGATGGGAACATGAGAAAGGCGTGTAGCCCTGTAACGTGTCATTGGACACATCACTACCCGATGCCTAAGTGCCATTTTGCCTAGGTTGTAAGGCTGAAACAGTTTATGGGCATTGGCGGCCATTGTGGACTGTCGAGGATGGGAACAGAGATTCTATAGTTTGAACACTCGCCGTTTCAGTTATAACAGCGATGACGACCACAAGAAAAGTTTACCGGTATTGTCCATCGGACCAGGAGTTGGAAGCCGATGGAATGGCTGATTAATGAACAATTTGTGAATAATCTGGATGAGCGGGTTGCGCCTGTGGATGGAAAGACGAAGAGTGAGTAAGCGCATGCCAAGTAGTGGTCGCCTCATGTGTCGCTCAGGGGTAGGCAGACACATATTGTAAACACTGGTTATCTTTCTCACGGCTAGACATCCCTTGCATCCATAAAGAGGGGAATGACGGAGGGTGGGAAGTGATGGATTAGTCAGAATGGTCAGAATTAGTCATGAGCGGGTTGCGCCTGTGGATGGAAAGATGAAGAGTGAGTAAGCACATGCCAAGTAGTGGTCGCCTCAACATTGTGTCGCTCAAGGGTAGGCAGACAGACACATATCATAAGCATTGGTTATCTTTCTCACGGCTAGACATCCCTTGCATACGATCATTGCCCCTCATATTATGAGTCATCCAATTACTTAATGGGTTAGAATGAATGAGATATGGGTGTGGTATAATACAAGGATCGGGAAAGGAGCACGAAAACGACAACAGTCAACAATGAATGAATATCAAACAACGTCGCGTGCACTCAGCTCTTGGTTCGCAATTGAGTCAAATGGTCATCTAACCGCTTCCTCCACAGACCATGGACGCCCTCCATCATCTTTGCACTCTCTTCGTCCTCAACCAACGCCAATTCTCGCCACGCTAGGAACTCTTCTTCGTTCTCCGGCAAGCCCTTCCCTTCAGTCTGAAGTTGGATAAGCTTGTCAACAAGTCCCGCGTCATTCTGAAGATCAGCACGCCGAAGCCCACGTGTGAGCGCCTCTTTGGCCTTCCTTATGTTTCCGAGTCTGTGGTGAGCTGTTGAAACACGGAGGTATCTAGGTCATTGGTTTTAGCTCAAGTTGTAAGTCGAGAAAACGGTAAAACACACCCTTTGGCATACGATGGATCAGCACGAATTGCTACCTCTCCATCTTTCCACGCTTCATGTAGATCCGAGTCCCTGTCTACGTCATCTCCGGGTATCAAGTAAGCTGCAGCACGATTTGCACAGCAGACAGCCAACAATTTCTCGGCTTCTTTATTCTTCTCACGATTGGGATCTGAACGAAAAGCGTTCATGAGTCGGTCGATGGCGTCGCTGTAGGCCGCGATTGCTCCCCGGCGGTCTCGTTTGTTATATAGCTCGTTTCCTTTGGCCTTGGATTCTTGAGCCATGGAGAGCGGGATATCGTAAGAGAAGAGCGAAATAGAGGAAGAGGGCGAATGGGATGAGGCGGCTTCTGATTCAACAGCCCAGTTAAACTTTGCTGGAAGCTTGTCTAGGAAGAGTTTGAGAGTGGGCGTATGCTGTTTGAGGTTGCGCTGGATAATAAGAATGCTTGGGAGACATGATTCAAGACCCGGTAAGGGTTTGGCTATACAGCGTCGGATGAAGCTAGTAAACCAGTCTGAGAGACGTTCCAGAAAAGAAGCAATGAAAACGTACTGCAGCACTTCTTCGGATGTCGGCGCGCTTTTGTACTTGTCTACTAACCGCGGTGCATCTATCTTATTCCCATAAGTCATACACTCCATCATAAACCGCGCACGCTCCTTCGTCGTCCCCCCATCCGTCAGCGGCGTCAACCGGAGCCACCATGTCACATTCTCTTGTACCGGAAGCGCTGAAAAGTCAACGGTAGACCAATCTATCGATGATTCTTTGCGCTGTTGTTCAACAAGCTTGGCTCCGTTCTGTAAGACCTTTCTCAACTGAGGATTCTGACTTTCCATGATATACCTGTTGCATATCGGATGGGAGCTTGTAACCAGAGAATCCCTGGAGCAGGGTAAATGGCACTACCTCATAAGTGCATCGACACCTATTTTGCCAGTTACTGGATCTGGCTTGACCGAGTTCATGATATCCTGTTATGAGAAGAAGTGGAAAGGTCAAGCCGGCTTAAGCATGCGGAGTCAAGGGAGACTCACCTTGATAATAGTGTCATCAATGCCTAAGGCTTGCAATTGTGCCTTCACAGCGTCGTTGGCCATGGTGGTGGTCGTAGAGGAAGAGACGTCATAAATTGCCTTATGCGGTTCTGGAATATTCCCTTGGCATCACTGGGCAATTGGCACACAGCAATAGACAACAATGTCGACAAGCGCCCTCATTAAGCAGAATTCAACAGCACATCCATACGCTACGTTCGCTACGATCATCAGAAACCCTAAATGGAATTCGTATCTGTCACCAAGTATGTCTCCGTCCAAATGAAATATGCTCTGGTCGCGCTCACTCAGGGTTATAACACAAACCGAGCCGAGTGTTTGAGCGTTATTAATCATGTACCCTCTTGCACTGACGTGACCCCTATGCCCCGATATCTCGAGTAATACTGTTACTCCCATGAGCTCGTTTTACTTTGCCAAACAAGTGCCGATTAGACTCCATTGACATCGGAAAATTCAGCTCTTGGGTGCACCCCTGGAAATTGGAATGAAAATTCTTATCTCCATTTCCATAGCAGAGGAGAAATGCGTGTCCCCAAACAGGCCTGAGGTCATCCCGTACGTCAAAGTAATTTAATCTTCTCCCAGCGGCGAAATGGTTCCCCAACGACAGTCCGGGCGATTCTGGTTCAAATATGCCATCATCTCGCCCCTGTAAATTCCAAACAGCTGCTTCATGCTGTATGGAGCTCACGTACTCGGTGAAGATAAGTATTGGAGCAAGAGAAAGTTCGGATCTTGAGCTTTCAGGGTGCCTTGGACGGATACGACTTTCCAAGATGACATCTGACGGAAGGTGCACAACTGCTTATCACGTACAACACTCACACCACATGAGGGGTATTCTGCAATGTCTTTAGCTGTGAGTACTAGTATAGCATAAGCCAATATAGCTCTTTTCCGGAGCTAATCCCCTGGTGATTCCAGATATATCTGGGGAACATTTCTTCCACTCCATTTTGACATACGAGTATTGTAGCTTCTGAAATGATGGTGAACTTTCTGGGTCCAGGACAGTACCCCGCTTTCATCGCAGACGGAACCGGAAGCACGGTTCATACCGCCCTGGGCTTTCGTAAGTGGAACCATTACGACATGATGCATAAATGCATGAAGGCCGAGTGGCATATGTGGCTGGCTTGCAGGGTAAAGACGGGGAGGGGCTGGGTTTTGCCATGCCGCGAAGTGCAAGTGCACAAGACTAACGAGGCTGAGTTTGGGCGAGGGCCAAATTACTGGTGTTTCTTAATTATCAACAGGCTGAATGTAACCTTCGAACATTAAAGATGGAATTTTGGCAGAGCGTGAACCATTCAGGTGGAGTCCCTACAGTTTGCTCTCACTAACGAACGGATAATCAGTATAGCCTCTTCCACTCGTGTCGCCCATCAGGTAGAAGGTCTTCCGGTCGTATGCCGTTAGGGCTAGATTCTTCTCCAACCTCACCGGTAAATCAGGCTGCATCCGATGGATTGAATAGGGGTAAACCAGGATGCGTAACAAACTTACATTCGCAATGAAAATCCTGCCAAACGCCACTAGCTCATTCTCCCTCTCGTCAGCTTGACGCATGGCATCGTCACGATCATACCCTCCTGCACTAATATAGACCTTGGGTGCCCAAATGTCCCTCAAGAAGTCGTTCGCGGCATGGCGTTTCTGTGCTCGCGTGTCGTGGTTCCGGTCACCTGCCACTCGTGGCTCAATAACGTGGATATAAGCCAACTCCGGAAACTCTCGCTTTAGCGTCGAGACAAAATGAGTGAACTGAGGTAATGGGTCGTCCATCCCCATATCTGTCCGACCCGGTTCGATTTCGTGGCTGAGCACATCCTCGGACGTTTACGCGGATAGGCGACTCACCGCCGAAGGGACTCCAAGGAGATAACCTTATTCCAACCTTCCTGGAAGTTCCTACAGCATCGACGACTGCTCTGATAACCTCCAACCCAAACCTCGATCGATTCTCTACTGATCCACCGTATTCATCCTGCCGCTGGTTGCTGACGTCTTGTAGGAACTGATCTACAAGGTATCCATTCGCTCCATGAATTTCTACCCCATCAAAGTGTGCCTCGTGTACAGCTCTGCGGGCTGCAGTGGCGTATAGTTGAACGTACTCTTTGATTTCCGGGATGGTGAGCTCCCGCGGCACGGAGGCTCCCTTACTTTTCCTGGGGATCGGAGAAGGTCCTACAACCGAGAAAGATGGATCATCATCCTTCAGATTTTCTTCAGCGGCCTGTCGACCCTGTGCCCATAGTTGACTAAAAATAAACGAGCCCTTTTCATGAACGCCTTCTACTACCTAAGGAGAAAAGTCCCTCACTAAACACCGAGGCGAAGGAGACGATGGTACGCACCTCCTTCCAGGCATTTATCTGATCTTGGTTATAGATCCCAGGAACGTGCTTTAGCCCGCCAGCTTGAGGAGCAATGATTGTAGCTTCAGCGATCAGAAGAGTCCCTGGGGTCGTTCCGCGCTGAGAATAATATTGCTTCACGGCGGGCAGATTCGGGACATGTTGTTTATTGGCCCGAACCCTAGTGAGAGGGGCGAGCACTATACGATGCTTAAGGTGCATCTCACCAACTGCAATAGGTTGAAAGAGGCGAGAACTCGAATGTGCCATTGTGCGTTTACGTTCCGCTCACGGGTTTAAAACAGGATGCTTGCACAGGTCGAAGGTAAGGAAGACGTTGAGGAAGGACTGAAGGCGCTAAGTGGGAAGAGCCTATATTAACAAGCGTAGTGGGAGGATCGGTCGCATTTTGAACATGATGAATAATGGTTTACAACACAGGATGACGTCGCAGTGAAGCTGGCCCGGTGTTTCGGCCCTGGGGGCCAGATGTTCTCTGCAAGTCGATTGGTCACATATTGAGATATAGATAGAGCATGAGGTTAAGCCATAGACCGATGATAAACGGGGTTTGATCGGTCCGACTGCTACTACGTAATGTTTAAAATGTTGGATTGCATATTTATTAATATTTGTCTTGCAAGAGTATCGTCGTAGCGGGACTGGTACATCCTTTTTCATTCTTCTTACGGCCGTGGTACTGTTTCACTTCTACGTGAAACAAAGATACTCATCCTTCCTGGGCGAGCCCATAGCAACTGTTAACATGAGCCGAGCGGTCCACAGAGACGTTGTACAATATATCCAAACATGAATGATTCTTTTGAAACGTCGTGAACCAAGCTATCCGCAACCCAATTGAATCCTCCCGAATGTCAAAGTGGTTGCGGCCTGCATCCGGAGTTCTGCTCTCGTATCAGTCTTGTACAGTACAACCGCCCCTAGTTCACAAACCTAAAACATCATTCATTACTTCAAGTTGTGCTTTAAATAATCAAAAAGTATAAAATCACGTCGATAGTCTTTCTGTCTTCCAGTGCCAGGCGCACCCCATAGTAAGCAACACAACACACCTCTCATTAACAACCATGTTCCTAATTCTTTCTCTTTCTCTCTCATACAGGACTACTTTGGTCGGTCCTAGTAACTGATTATCACGACTCAGATATCATCAGTAACAACTCAGCCAATATCTCACCGTGAAGTTCTCCACCTCCTTCGTTGTTCTCGCATTCTTCCTTTCTAAGTCCACGATTGCTTTCCCCGTCGTAGATGGTTGTTAGCTTAATATTCTGAGCAATGTTGATATAAACGCTCACTTGACTTAGGATAATAATGGCTGTGATCTCCTCGAGCAGGACCTCCCCGATGCATACGACCTTGAAACTCGCGGTTTCTATGACAACATGTACGAGGAGCGTTCTTTCGATGATGACGAACTCTCCGAACGGGATTTCTCCTATGACGATCTCGAAGTGCGGGGAGGTGTCAAACCCCATGCTAATAAGCCCAAATCCTCTGCTAATAAGCCTAGGCCCCTTGCTAATAAGCCCAAGCCCCGTGCTAATAAGCCTAAACCCCTGCTAATAAACCTAAACCCCTGTTAATAAGCCTAAACCCCCCTGCTAATAAGCCCAAGCCTCCTACAAATCAACCAAAGCACAATAAGCCAGCTGGCACTTGCAAGAAGCCAACTCGTGGCGGCAAGAAGCGGTCATTTGTAGCACAGACCACAGTGGGGCAAAGTAAGTGTTCCCTATACCCAGACGACCCCAAAACTGATCCAAAACGGTACAGCGATCACTATCGGTGGAACACGATATACACTTGAAGCCAGTGTCTCTGGGAAAGGTGGCGAAGAGGCGAGTTTAGTCCATCACAATACTACAACGAACCCTGACACTGAATATGCTTCATGGACGTTCAAAGTCGAAGGCGGGCAGGCATTCGCCAAGCGTCCTAAACGCAAAGGCAACCCCCCTGATAGATTCACCAAGGAAATTGCCAGTACAAAGAAAGCCTCTGAGGTGCCTCAGAGCGAGCTGTACATCGCTAATGGCACATTTGGAGAATACACGTGGCTAATCACAGCCGCTATGCCAGGAGGCGAGATTCAGGATAGGTGGTTTGGAGATCCCAAGGAATTTGCGACGAGGGAGAAGTGCGAGAAAGACATGGGTAGGGCGCTGGCGGTTGTCAAGGCTGCGCAGGAGAAGTTGGCACTGGATGCCGGGTTCGTGCACGGAGATAGTCATTCAGGAAATGTACGTTCTCGCAATCGACCTTGGATGTTGCATTGATTGATGATTGATTGGCTTCATGGCTTTCCAGTGGCTCGTTCCTCTCACTGGGCCCATTACCGAGGCTTTTCCTATTGACTTTGGTATCACGTTGCCTGGAGTACGTTATTCATCCTGACTGTTAAAATGCTGTCACTCGCTGATGTCTACCCAGGACACTAATATTGATAAACTCCTCTCAGATCAATTCAGTATCCCGATGATTACTGGGCAGCTTTTGCTGGCTGTCATGTTTGTGAGTAGAGCGGTCAGATGAATCAGCTATTGGTAGGGAACCCCTTGGCATGAGAATAGAAAATCAACGTTTCACTAGTTCTGGAACGCCCGAACGCCGAGATTTCATGTGAATTGATTCAACATTGTCAGACGATAGCACCGCCGTCCTTTAGAAGTACCACGCAGTCATTGTGATCTAAGTTTTCAGGGAGAAACAGTTGCTCGGAGTCAGTCAGGTCTGGCTTCACACTATATGACCGATCCATCTGACGGGATATGCGGGGAGGGACAACGGTATTGAAAGCCCATCTCGTTAGGCGTGACTTACGTTGATTAAATAGCTAAGGGTTTATTCCTCCACCATTGGATGCCCTTTAAATCCAAACACATATATTTTATCTCCAGCACCACATCACTCAAAAACGATAATACCATCTCCCATCCTCCCCCTGCTCACTAACACTCCTCACCCCAAAAACCCGACAAAACGGATACGACACGACCTTATTCTGCCACTCAGGATCTCCCCCGCACTCCCTCACAACAACCTCATACTGATACAACGACGCAAACAAATGCTTCAAGTACTCTTCCAACCTCTTCACCCCACTATCCCCTGGCCCACCTAGCTTAAGCCCCAAAATTGCCCTTCGTTCCAAATCATCCCGCTCCTCCAGGTTAACCTTAAACTTCTCTTCATCCATCATGCAATAATAAAACATCCAATGCGGGATTTTTTCTGCCTTGTAGCCAAGCCACCCTAACATCTCTGTAGCCTCTCTCACAACCTCCCTCGTCGTAACCATACTCTCATACTCACCAGGCGTGACGTACCCAGCCGCGTCAGCAAAATTCCAAAACAAGTACGGAAGCAATGCCGCCTCGGCTATTTGATCGAACCCAAGCGAATGATAGAACGTCTGCAAATAATTGGGTCTGGGGGGGTGTGTGTGTGGGTGATTTGCGAGCTTGAGGAGAGCTGGCATTTGGTTCTCATGTATCAACATTTTGACCACATCCGCGAGGGGACTGTGCTCCGTATCATATCCTGGTCGTTCTTGTCCAGCTACAGCACCATAGTCAGATGTGGCGCTTTGAATCCAGAAGGAGAGTTTTTGGTTCTCCTCGTTCAAGAACGAAGGGTACCGTGCCCTCAATTCATCAGAGAACAGCAGCTCGTTATCCATATTGCGTGCTTCTTGCGCGAGTTCGTGCGCAGGAGGGTACTTTTGTCGTTCGGTGAGAGCGAAGGTATGGATTGTGGAGGTGAGTTTACGGGTAAAGTGATTAAGCTCGGCGGATTGTGTTGGACGGTTTCGAGGGATTAGGCCGCTGCGCGGGGGTGTGAATTTACGGCATTCATGGACATAACTAAAGTTGGAGGCGAGGATATGCCAGGGGATGTTGTGTTCTTGGTGCATGGGGTGGTGGGGCACCAGTGGAACGAGGTTGTATTTCCAGTGGAGTCAAATTGGCACCGAATGTCAATGTTGTCATTTCGAGTATGGCACCGGCTGTTGTTTAGACAACATACTTAAATAGCTGCCTACGCTTATCATTGGGTCCGAGGGTTTATTTCAGGGAGCGCACGGAGTTAAATTTATTAATTTCGGGGTCTTGAGGCTTTCCAAATTGAGTGATTTGCGTGTTCTGTGGGTCCCTTGGGCTCGAAAGGCAGCTCGACCCTGATTCAACAAACAACGCGGAACGATGCACGACGAGACTACATACTTACAGGTACACTAGGAATACACGACAGGGGTAAACTACAACAAGGTCACCTAGGAACCTACACCCCACACTTCGACACCAACGCACTCGAAACCGATTGCCCCGCCCGCTCGACGAGGGCCAGAGGGTGAACACAAGACTTCATTGTTGAAGGTTATCGACCGAGCGGACGTCCCTTCGTACAATGTATCGTCGAGGTAGAGCCCGTATGAGCCATCGCTGTCAACGGAAGGCGATCAAAAAACGAATACAAGTGGGAAGAAAAGTCGCATACCCGCCGCCAAAGGAGATGGACTCGGCCTCACAAAGCGCGACGTAATCGTTCCTTCCCGTCCATTTAAACACCTTCAACTCCTCGCTCTCCTCGACCCACTTCCACAAGAACGACTCGCCGCTGCCATAGTACCCTTCATTCCCCCTGCTCATCTTCAATCCTTCACCCATCCATGCACCAAAGATCGCACCATCAGCATCCTTGACCACAAACAACATGCCGTTGATTTTTGCGGCCGATTTTGATCTGGAGGATGCTGCGGTGGCGGCTTCACAATTGGCATAGAGGGTTTTGAGGGAGATGCCGTGTTGGTCGAGAGAGTAGATGAGGGTCCAGGCGCGGGGGAGGCGAGAGAGTGCGGGGAGGTGTGTGCGTATCTGCTCAATCAGCGGTCAATTGGAAATTAGAGGGCATGAGCATGGATGCGCACCTTGTCGGCGATGGAGGTGGTAAGGACGGGGGAGGTGTTGATGCGCCGGCCGACGAGCTCGACGCTGCCAGACTTCTTTTCGATGTACTCGCCGAGGTTGATCGGAGTCGGGCTCTTTCTCATTAGCGCAGGCTCTTCGACGAGGACAGATGGGGCAGGATGATCGGTGGATGTGGAATCGGTGATGGCCTCGTGTTCCAGCTCGGTGCTGAAGCCCTTGTCCCAGTCATACTCATCCGGCTTGAATCCCGGAGCTCCGGGAATGGGCACGAACACGTGTGATGCAAATGGCGGATAGGAGTGTTTGACAGTCGATGACGGTGTCGTAGTTGCAGGCGGTGTGGTGTTAGCGTGCTGCGTTAAGAAGAACGAGCGCGTAAGCGAAGGGAGAGCGTTCTGTGTCGACGGAATACGTTCGTGGAGTGTAGAAAACCATGAGGAGGATGAGGAGGCGACTGGCTGTTCTGCGAGAGTGGGGGTGACAGTGGGTGTAGATGCAATAGGGGGTGCAGGGGTGGGCGGGGATAGTTTGTGCCAGTAGAGCGGGTCGTCCTGGTGGGCAAGGAGTTCGTCGAGGACAGCTTTTCGGTTTCTGTCCGTGTTTGCCTTTGCCTCTGCAAGAAACTGCTTGTGCGGAGGATGGGGCTTTGGAGATGGGGGAATGTCGAGGGGCCCGACAAAAGGGCCAAAGTCGTCGTCAGAGGCCATGGTGGGTTAGGGTTAGGCTGTGGATAAAATATCCGGCAGAAAACATATCCAAAACATATCTTGATCAATGATCCTCCCCATCGAACTCCTTGACATTGTCATCCACATCCTCAGACACGACAGGCAGGCTCTCTCTGCACTCGCTCTCACTCACCGCGTCCTCACTCCCTGTGCCCAGCAGCGCATCTTTTACCACATCACCATCAGTGGCGAGCAGGACGACACCGATAACACAGATTCCATCCTTCTTGCTCTCGTAAATTCGAAGCATGCCCATTTATTGAAGTACATCCATTCCCTTACTCTCATCAATATCCTCCATCGCCGCCTCCGGTCAAATAATACTGTATACACACCCAATCCCCTCGTCCCTGCTTTCATCGACGCCATCGCCCCGCAATTATCCTCCCTCGTTCTTAACGGATTTGCTCCGGGCTGGGACCACGGCGACGCTGCACCCCTCCGTGCCTCGATAACCCATCTTCTTGCTTCCCCTTCCCTAACCCGCCTCGTGCTTTATGGCGTTCACAACTTCTCCCTCACACTACTTCATCGTGCTTCATCCCTTACCAGCCTGCGTTTCGCAACACCATATCCATCCTATGCCCCTTTGAATGACGACAACATACCTCCCGATGCTCCACCCATATATCTCGACACACTCGAAATCAACTTATGGGGAGAAATACCCCCTCGCACGTTTATCAACTGGATCCTCGGAGACTCGTCATCCTCCCGTCTCTCTGTCGCTCGCCTACGTCGACTATCCATCAACGGCTCGTATACCCGCGAGGTTGCCCAGTCCTTTTGGAGGCTCCTCGAAGCATGCCATAACACCTTGCAACATCTCTCACTCGGCCCTGATACATTTAGTAAGCCCCTTCTCCCTTCGGGTGATGTCTCTCTTATCCACCCCCGCCCCAAGGCTACGATGACTCAAACACCCTTAGTCGTGTCACTGCGCTGCGGACTCTTGAGCTTAAGATCGGACTTTCATATATCGAAACCGCACTACATCTAAACGTTACACCCTTCCAATTCCTCATCTACGTCCTCACGAACCTTCCAACGCCAAGTCCCCTCGAGGAACTCGACATCCAAGTTCAATACGGTGCCCGGAGCTACAGGGAGATGGATATGTCACACTGGGATACCTTCGCGTCGTTTCTTTCGGAGGAAGTGAGCAACGGCAAATTTGCACGGTTGACGCGGATTGGAGTTGGTGTCTTGGCTGCACCTTCGGGTTTTGATATTGTTATCCCTCAGGATATCTTTCCGACGATCAAGGCGAGGTTTGCGGATTTTGTTAATGCTACTTCGATTAAGTTTGAATTGTATGATTCTGTATTATAGGACTGTAATACTAGCTGTATGCAACTACGAGATCTAGTCGAGGACTCGGCAAAGTGTATGACTGGTGTCGACATAAGCTCGAGAGCCGTAAAGCCGAGATGTTACGAATATCATGCCATGATAAGCCCGCCTAGCTCAATCGGATAGAGCGTCAGACTCTTACGGCTATGGCGGTAATGAAATCTGAAGGCTGCGAGTTCGACCCTCGCGGTGGGCTATGGTCTATGTGCTCCTCAAATTTTTATCACACTGTGCCCCTACGGACTGCACATCATCCCAAAGGTTGCTTTTTTGAATCTCTTCTGTAAACAAAGTGAATATCATAGATCACATACTTTGTCCATTGCGGCGAGATTACGACAGATGTCAAGATGAAAGCCCATAAATAATGATAAACATCCCCTTCGTGGTATCAGGTTGCCCCGAGCGCTTCTTGGGTATTGCTGCTGGGTATGAACTTGTTCTGTCTCACGTAGTTGGATCCCCCTCATTGGAATGTCCCATAATGCTTCTAATACATCAAGGCTTCTCAACTTGAAGTTCACATTTTGAGGTTATTCACACTTGAGACTGACTGAGATGAAAGAGCCCTGTGGGGGATACCATGGCTTTTAAACGCATGATAACTGAGTTGAGGGGCCAATACAATTCTTGCACACTGAAATTCCCTTGTAAGCACCCTCAGCGATACTTTTCATCTCTGGTGTCACTCAGTAAAGTTTTAGGACGGCGGGCTTGGCTCTCCGGCTGGATCTCGGAAAAACTACCATAACTAAGCCCGCCTAGCTCAATCGGATAGAGCGTCAGACTCTTATAGCTACGGCGGTAACGAAATCTGAAGGCTGCGAGTTCGACCCTCGCGGTGGGCTATGCTTCTAAGTCATGGATTTCTTTTTGCGCCTTACCCAGATACCGAGTGCGAGACAGAGTGCTCAGGGTGACAGGGCAACGGAGAAAGAAACATGATTTTTAATTGATTGATTGTTACATAGCTTTGCAATATGATATAGTACGAAGGCCAACAGATGAGAAAATGTATCAACGCAGGTTATTGAATTCTTGAACTCAATTTATTGACATGTTCTTACCGCCGTTCTTTTGTACGTACAGGTAGTCCTTTCGTTCCTGTATTCGAGATCAGCTTTTAGGTTTATCGACAAGTCAAAAATGAGGCATACCTGAGTATCAGTATTAATAGGTACGCCAAGGTCGTCAACACGAATGCGCGCTCCGTATGGATGCTGGGCGGGTCCGGAATCAGGTTTCGGAGCCGATCCAGTGCTTGTCCACATGTTGAAATCAAGTTCTCCCGGCAATGGTATGCCTGGGTCGATTTCCTTTCTAGGTCCTTCTGCAGGAACGTTCCCTTCCGAATTCAACTGAGAGGTAGTTGAGAGCTCTGATCCCATCCGATGAGCCGATTGACGAGGGACGCGTAAACCTGCGACGTTGACAGAGGGATTCGCCTCTACAACTGTGTTTGTGGTAGTGGTTAGTCCCTTTCGATTACCTCCGGTGTCTTGGCTAGAGAATTACCTTGCTGCGGTTCAAGATGCGCCTCTCTACTCAGCGTGTTCGAAGTCGTCTGAACAGGTTCCTTGGCTGTACCCACCATTAACACGCGTGAGCAAGCTCAAGGACGAACGTACGTACCTCCTGCAGCCCGCATACGATCGTCATACATTCGCTCTCCAATCAATGCACCTAATCCCACCTGACTAGGATAACCTGGCAGAGTGCCTTCCGTCCCAAACGACGTATTACTGTCGTCAATAACAGATTTGATGTACTCCTCTTTAAGAGGTTCAATGACGTTCGACGGCTTCCCGGATATTTGCTCGCGTGTGCTGAGTTGTGCACGTGGACTGATCTCCTCAGCCGAGGACGAACGTGAAGGATGAGAAGATATATTCAATGAAGTCGGTGTCCCGGGCTCGGTTTGAGCCGTTGATCTCATGTCCGCTGGAAGTTGTCCTTTGGGAGGCTGAGCGGCGGGAGTCGAGGTCGGGACGGCACCAGGACGTGCTTGACGTTTCAAGTCTTCAGCGTCACGATCGGTGTCGCCCTGCTGGGCACGAATCTGCGCTCCAGGAGCAGTGGATGGTGTCTGAGGCTGCTTCGGGGCTGACGGCTTAGTTGGGGCAGGCTGCCTTTGTGCAGATGGCGAAGCCATATGGGACCGGGGAGACTTTTCTGGTGACCTGGATGCCGACGTAGCTTGAGTATCTCCCTTCATCTCCTGATGATGGGCTACCGAAACCGGGAGATTACTGCTGGAGTCGAATCAAAGTAAAGAGAGAAAAAAACTCACGCAAGTACCCGCCAACCATTCCCGGCAGAAAGTTACGCGCTACATCTCCAGCATCATAGAAGACTTCCTCAGCTCCATGAACCAGTCCTGAAACCAATCCCCTTCGAGCCGCCTCAGGATGAGGGCCACCTTGGGCCTTAGGAGTGGGACCGGAAACACCAGTCTCCAAGCCTAGAGGAACGGACCTCTGTTCCGGAACACTACCGGTCACAGGACCCTCGGTGGCACCCTGAGCTGAGGTAGGTGTAGCCTTCTTAGCGTGGTCGGAGGGGGATCCTTCGGCGTGTGATTTGGATGGCGTAAGAGCCGAAGGATCTCGCTGAGGTTGAGGCGAACCCTGATTCGTAGCCGGCCGTTCTCCGACGTTGAAGATCGTCTTCCTCTCACCGGTTTCGACCTCTCTCTGCCTACCCTTCTGTTCCCTCTGGGCCTGGCGCAAGGGGAAAAGCCCTCCTTCCCCAGGTTGCTCTCGGCGCATCTCTTCCCCGAAGAAACTAGCTTGAGGTTCTGTCGGAACGGCAGATTGTGGTGAAGTGGGTATCCGAGGAGTGGATGCCGATTGAGCTGGAGAAAAGTTGAGTGATTTAAGCTATATAAATAAACGTGGAGTAATCAATTTCACCTGGAGAGGTCGAACCACTACTATGGGGAGACTCTGAACCAAGACTGCCTTCAGATTCATGTTGCTGTTTGGGTGACTTGCGACCTTGATGAGACGAGGAGATCAGCGATAATTAAAGGATAAAAATGGGAAAAAGAAATTCACGGAAGAACCCAGATAGCCGTTTCCCGAAGCCCCCTTTCGACTTTTCGTCAGTTCCCTGTCCCTCAACGTCGTGCGTTCTTTCTTTGTCCTTACTCCCATGCTTGCTACCATGGCTACGTCTGCGATTATCTTTGCCCTTTATTTCTTTTATGCCGTCATGTTGTTCGGTGGAAGTCGAAGTCGAAGCCGAGGCCAATGTTTCGCCCTTTGGTCCTTCGTGAGGTATGGCGCCGACCGGCTCTGTATTTGGCGCATACCCCTTCTTTGAGGGCTCGCGAGATTGCTCCATAATCGTAGTTGCAGGAGCAGAGAGCGAATGTTTTTTGTCTTCAATAGTAGTACCATCGTCAGCATCTCTAGCTCTGACGTCAGAGTGCTCCGTAGGTTTGGATGAGACATCGATTTCTTGTCCACCCGAGCGTCCTACAGTAGGAGATTCGGCAGTCGTGGAGTTATTGCGAGTTTGAGTTTGTGTAGAAGAGGCCGGGAGAGTATCCCGTGCATTGGGTGCTTGCGGGCTGCGAGAGGAAGTGGGCTCAGACGTGGCCGAGGTACTGGAAGATGTATCTAGACGATAAATGAGCCAGTGATAGAAACGCCCATGGAAGGGAAACACGCACCAAGACCGCGTTTCAACGTCTTCGGAGTGGCATCTTGACGAAGCCGATTCTTTACTTCGTCGAATGCAGTGGGTTGAGGACTCTCAGGCACGGTGGCCAGACTCTGCTCGTGGGGTTTCGCATGAATATCCGGGGGTTGCGAAGGGGTTGAGTGAGGCTCTTTGCTACCAAGAGGATCACCGACACCTTCACCACCGACGGGCTCTGAACTATTCGAGTGCTCCGGAGCATGAATGCGAATTCCTCCGGGTTTAGGGGCATCCTCGGGAAGGTTATGGTGAGGTATGTTATCCTTGGGGTGTGGTCCAACCGCCGGCTGCCTGTCTTTTGTGGAGTCAGACGGCTCTCTGTCCGCATTTTCCTTCTTTCTCCCTCCTGTGACGAAAGATGCGGTGAGCGGCGGAAATAGACAAGGCATGACATCACACACACCCATATAAGCAGTAAGGGAGGCCGGAAGGTACTCCTTTGCGTAATCAGCCAAGGCTTCAACCGTATGCTTCATGCCCTGGATGGTCGACGATGCATGCCCAGCCTTTGCGTCTTCTTCCTTCCTGTTTTTTAAATCAGTTTCGCTCGGAAAGGCGCCGGGAATGGACTGGTCCACTTCGGCAGGACTGATCACTGTGTGCTCTGGGGTAGTCCGTGAATCGCCGAAGAGCGCTTTGAGGTTTCGTTCCCGCAGTTGTGAAGACGGAGCTGAAGTTGTTGCTGGGGGTGTATGGGGAAGACTAGCCATGGTGGTTTTGGGTGAAGGAGTGCGATATCTAGCATGAGCCGCATCTTGTCTTGATTTCTAGACCTGTGGCTCCCCATGAACGCATCCGTCTCCTCTTTTCAGTGCATTTCCGAGACATTCTTCCTGTTAGGGGGCATCCAAGTCGCGTGTTTGGTCTTGTGTGTCATCAGAAATCAATATATACAGCTTGTACACGTACGACAAATCAGGGAGGAAACAATGATATCAAAACTAGCATTATCAATATGTAAAATTCCGACTAATGACGCGAATCCATCTAGACGAATTCCAACGATTCCGAAAACGAGCACCAAGAAAACCATGGTAACAATGAAGAACGAATGTTCGCTAGTAACGTGGGGTGATGATAGACGACAACGACAAAACAGTGAAAGCAGAAAAAGGAGACAAAATGTTATACATAATAATAAGGACCAGCAAGCAGAAAGCAAGAAAATAATGAAAAATCAGACCGTTTATTCATTCCACACCTCCCCCTCACTCTTCTCACTCCTGCCCAAGTCCAAACTCTCCATCTCCCCCAACATCATTTCATGTTCAGGTTTTAGGAACAAGCTCCCTGGACTACCAGTGACCATGGAGAAGTTTTCTGTAGGTGACACGCTGACGTTGGACGACACCGAGTTGTTCATCGCATGTCCATCCTTCAGCGTGCGAGGAACTGGCAAAACAGGCGACATTGGCAGCTTGAACCCCTTTATCGACAGGACGTCATCGCTACTGCGCTTGCTATCTGGAAGGATTGCAGTATCATCGTGGAGGAGCATCGTCATGTTAGGAGGCGGGATAGGAAAAATGGACGAAGTCGTGCTGGGGCGACGGTGATGAGCAATCGAAGGTGGAGTCGAAGTGGAACGAAATTCTCCTTCATCCTCCTTCTGCTCATCCTGTATAATGAAGTCCTCTTCCCGAAGGCTTCGATGTCGTTCAATGCGTGACTCTGATTCACTTTCCCGAGAGAACAGGACATTGTCAAGCTTGGATCGCGAATGCTTCATGGCCGTCTCTGATTCCTCATAACGTTCCACGTCGCGCTCATATACCTGCCACTTGTTGAGTCGAGGCAACATACGACTACCAGCAATTGTCTCCCTTTGTTTGGCAAGTGGCGTCGCAATTGGTTTCCAACCGCCAGCGCCGGGTCCTGCGCTCGCGCTTAGCCCTCTTCCAATTCCTCTCTCCCTCTCCCACTCTCGCTCCTTCATCCTCTCCCTTTCCCACCCACGCTCGCGCTCCCACTCTCTGGAAAACTTCAACCTCTCGATTTCCCTCTCCAGATCGCCAAGAATCCTTCTCAACCTCTCATTCTCCCCCTCGACATCTGCAACTTTCTCTCTCAGCTCCCCGTTTTCATCCCTCAACACTCGACACGTCCTCTGCGAGTCCGACAACGCGCTCAACAGCGCCCCAGTTTCTACGGCATGCTTTTCCCGAAGCTCCTTCAACTCCTCCCGCTCCCTCTCTCGTTCTTTGGCACTGGCTTGCGAAAGGCTAGTAGCGCCTGTCGACGAACTTCTCTGTGTATCTCGACTTCCGCTAGCGCTAGTTGAAACTGTGAGCGTTGGGCTCTCCATCAGCCCATTCCCCACAGCCGAAAACGTTCCACTACCCCTCCGTCCTCCACTTCCACCACTCGACTCCGAGAACGCCATACGCGAGTAGGATCTTGGGTGCTGCTGATGCTGAGCCTGATGCTGCATCGACAGATTCACACTCGACCCATTTCCTCCAGCAAAGTTGTACTCGGAAGCACTGCGCAGCGAGGCATACCTCCCCAACGTCCCAACACCAGACCCACTCCCGCTCCTCTCCCGGTATTGCACCATATCCCTCTCGCCCGTACGTTCACTCATACTCCTCTCTATTCCACCCAGGACTGGGCTCCTCTCCCTCTCATAATCCAACAACCCCCCAGCGACTCTAGAATTCCTCCCAGTACCCTTAGCTCCCACCGACGCGCTCAAATTTTCCGTCTTCCCACTCCTCATGGACATACTGCTCCAAGGCCTCGCACCACTTCCAAGATCGCCATACCTTGCTCTCGCAAGTCTCTCTCTGGCACTCAGCGCTGCACTGCTCACATTCCCAGCACCACCGCTACCGCTAGCAGCAGAACCAGAACCAGAACCACCACGACGAAGACCATTCGGCAAAGTCCCGAACTCAGCACCCAAACTCTCCTGCACACTCATACTCCTCTTCCTAACCCTCGCCATCAACCCCTGTCTTTCCGTCAATCTAGTTGGCGGTCTTGAACCCTCCCTCACGTACCCCGGTTCCGGTGACCGCCCCACGGACACCGAAGCCGAGACCGACGACGAACCCATATACGAATCCATCGAAGGTCGCGCAGAGTCCAAAGACGGCCTAAACGAAGTCGATGTCACAATGGACTCATCCAACGAAGGTCGCGCACTCGACCCTCCCATCAACGGTACCAACCTCCTCGTATCATCCTCCCTTCCTCCAACCTGATCATCATCACCACCACCATCCTCATCTCTCTCAAACCCATCAACACGCATAACACTC
The DNA here is from genome assembly GCA_018524895.1 of Podaxis sp. C-F-101400. NCBI lineage: Eukaryota > Fungi > Basidiomycota > Agaricomycetes > Agaricales > Agaricaceae > Podaxis > Podaxis sp. C-F-101400. The sequence continues at coordinate 74,072 of JAEUWR010000236.1, forward strand.
CTCAAAGGCGACGGTTGCCTCTCCGGCAACACAATCTTCTCCTCCGCTCCACTCCCACTCCCATTCCCACTTCCACTCCCACTACTACCACCCCAAAACATTCTCAATGGCGCAGAGATGCGCCTGCTTGCTCTCGCGCTCAGACTCCCAGTATCGACTATCCTGGAAGGCGAAGTCTTACCATCAGTCCCTCTCACACTCCCGCTGATGCTCCCGCGCCGACTACCACCATTACGACTGAAGGTAGTGCTACCGGAGGGAGGGATGATGGGGCTCAGGACAGGGGATTGCGGAGGGGCGTATGGACTTGGGCTGGAGCTCGGGGCTATCCTGGTAAGTCCCAGTGATACATCATTGGAGCTGGCGTTAGCATTGGCGTTGGGTGTCACTGGAACTGTAGATCCAAAGGCAGGCGGAAGGAGTGCGGGAGATGGTGATGGTGAATGGGAGGGTGATGGGAGCGGATATACAACCAAGGATGGGCTTGCTCCTGTATACATCATTCCGTTTGGCCGTGAAATGTTTAAGAATGTATTTCGGGCGATCGTGATGATTTTAGCGGGGCGTTGAAAGCGTCGCAGGGTAAGAGATTCACGTATATTGTGGAGTAGTGACGGGAATAGACGCCGCCAGAGCAAGCAGGAGAATGTCGTGAAACGGGTGTTTTGAACACGAACCATACAAGAGCGTGCCAAGGTATGGTTTCACAACAAACACGTCGAATAATCCACATCCATTTCACGAGAACGAAAGGTGCCATGCGACCAACAAGTGAACAATATGGAATGAGACGTGAAGGAAATATGAAGGTGAAACAACAATCAGCAACCCGCTTCATCAGACATTTACAAAACTAATGCTCACCGTCACCCGCGCGGGGTCCAACGCTCAACCGGTCACGTTCTCCAGGTGTATGAAACGGAGAACCAAGAACCCGCACTTCGTTCCCCTCTCCGTCATATTCTCTATCATAGGGTAGGTGCGAGTTGGGAGCTAGGACAGGGCTCGCATCCAACTGTCGATTCGAGGACGACAAACTCGGGGACCACCGATCCACGCTCAACTTGCCCATGTCATCGGTCTCTTTTGCCTTTCTCCACCTCTGCGAAGTACTCGTGGGGCCAATCGGGTCTAATTCAGCTGCAAGAAATAAGGTGGTCAATCATTTGCCCCGATAAGAATACAAAAAGTAATACACGATTAACGTGAATCAGGCAGAAAATAATACTCACCACTAGCCTCAACAACTCTAACCTCCGGTCCCAATCCAACCTTCGACGTAGGCTCAACCTCGACCTCTCTCTCCTCTCCATCCTCATCCTGCTCAAAACGTTCCCTTGAATGTCTCCACGTCGCAACAGGCACAGACGATTTCCTACCATGTCCACCACCATTCCTACTCCCAACCACCCCCTTCTTCACCTTCACCTTCATCGGCGTCGAAGTCATCAACCCACCACCTCCCATATTCTCCGCAAACCCCACAGCAAACTCTGCCGACGTTGGTGTGTTCCCTGACCCAGATATCGACAAAGCAGACCCAGACGCAGCACTTCCAGTAGAAGACACCCGATACGCGCTATTCGGTGTGCCTGGCCCCCTCGAACTACCACCGCCGCCACTGTTTCCCTGGAAGAAGGCAGGTGATTTTGGACTCGCAGTGGCGTTGCTCGGATTCGACCCTCGTCGCATCCCAAGGTTGCTCGTCGACTCAAAACTCATCTTTCGAGGCGAAGGGGAGTTTTTCGCTGACACCGGCGCGGAATACGGGGGCGGCGACCGAAGGCGAGGAAGAAAAGTCGAAGCGACACGTTTTTTGGGTTGTGGTATACTACTGTTTAAGGGGGACGCTTGCTTTGTAAGTGTTGTTGATGTTGAAGAACTCGATGCTGAGATCGAGGGGGCAGAACCTGCAGAGACGGATCTCGGCGAGGTGTGTGGGTGATTGGGAGGGCGAAGTGGAGGAGAGGAAAGTCTGATAGTTTTGCCGGAGGTGGAAGAGTGACCGAGAGACGAAGGGGAGGTAGGTTTTCGGAATATTGAGTTGTTTAACGACGTTGAATACGTTACGGCAGCACGTAAATCTGGGTCTAACGAACCAAGATCCAGCGTTGCGTCTTCGACACTCCGAAGCTCGTTTGGGTTGACAACTGACGAAGTCGAGTTGTTTATATGAGAAAGATGATCATTCTCAAGTTCCGATGATGAGGGCGAAGAATCCAGTTTAACGTCGAGGACGGCCAACAGACTCGCGTCAGCGTCAGCGGCACTGTCATTGTCACCATTGCCTCCTGCGTCCTCTTCTTGCGAACCATGAATTTGCAAAAAGCCTGTATCTGCATCAATGACCAAAGCCTTGTCAGTGCCAGTCCAGGACGTTCTTGCCATCGCATCCTTGACCTGCGAAGCTAGCTGTGACGTTGACAGTTCAAGTTCGGCTTCAGATACCATGGACGCATCAGCATCATTTGGGGAGGAGGAAGAAGGCCGCGCGGGTGTATTCGGGGAAAGGGGGGAAGAAGTCATCAGGGGTGTGGTGGGAGGATGAAGGATGGGTCGCCTTATGGTATGTTCTTCAGGATCGTCGTGGTTTGGAGAGGTTGGCGGTGAAAGAGAGTGAGAGGATTCCGTGGAAGGTGAGAGAAGGGGAACGTGCTTGGAGATGCCAGAACTGTCAACCTCGATTATTGTTGACAGCTCAGCAAGAAGAGGAGGCCCGGGAGAAGGTGTGCGAAGCAATGGAATAGCTAATGAAGCGCTTCAGTGATATGTACAAGTCTGACAAAGAAGGGAACACGTACTATTCAGAGCGACTGACTCGTCCTGTTGGAGGCTTATGGAGCTTCGGTTAGGGGAGGGGAGAGGCTTATCAAGGTTAACCTCAAGTCGAGAAAGGGATACTGATCTCCTGAGAGGTGGATCACCTTGAGATTGTGATGGTCTTCTTTCAATGGATATAACTGGCATGTAAGTATCATTTGAGAGAGACGGTTTCCTTTCTTTGTCCTTTTCCTTTTCTCGATTGGTGGCGATTGACCTTCGCATAGTCCCAAGCCCTGCGAAGGGACTGCGAGAGGGAGTGGAAGGGGCATTGTTCGATTGCTTTGGTGGGCCAAAGGGGAGTAGGTTGCGTAAGGAGCGGAACGCGGGAATGCCAGTACCCGCTGGACCTCCAGACTGAGAGGTATTTGGGGGATTGTTGTGGTGATTAAGGGAAGTAGGAGAAGCGGCAACTGCGGCTACTGTTGACGATGAGTTAAAGCTTGTGCGAGGTGCGTTTGTTGTAGAGTTAACGCTGCTGGTACTTGGACGACGGACAGAGAAAGAGGGAAACGACCGCTTGGGAATTGCAGAAGGCGTTGCGGGAGAACGCGGCTGGCTGGACGCCATGCGTGACAACGTTCAGGCAATTGGCGGGTCAGAGCATCTAAAGGCTCGCAGTGTTGGTCGTCGCCGTCGCCGTTGTCACTAACGCCGTTGGCGTATTTCTTGTCTTCAAAATGGCGAATGTGGGAACGTCTACAATTCACGACTAGTCTATTTCCGGACATCATCAATTCCCTCGTGTCACCCCACGCGACTGTGCGACTACTCGTGACCAGTCTCACGGCCCAATGCCAAGTGTTCAGAAAATCCAACACTTCTTAGTGACGCCGGCAGCACTCAACCAGACAGTGCATTGTTCAATGAGGATCTCAGGGTTCTGAAATCCTGACTATCTGACGCCTACGTGTCTCCGCCATGCAAAGGGTATCTTGTTCACATATAACCTGTCCCTTTGTTGAATGTTCCAAGCATTGATACGCCGTCATCATTTTACTGGCCAAGTTTTTTTTTTTTTTTCTACTGGCCTTAAATGCTACGATCCCCGAATAAAATCTAGTCTCCTGCGCCCCGGGCCCCCGAAATAGAAGCTTCTGTCGAGACGAACCAACCAGAACAATCCACTTCCCTAGGCGTGCATCAAAGTGGGATGCTGGTATCAGACCTCATATTGCCCGAACATTGGATGATTCCAACTTTAAACTGTTCATTCCTCTGAGCGGCACGCGTTATTAACAACACGGGCATTCGTCCGACCTCACCCCAGTATTACAGCCAATCATGACCTAGTCGTAGATCCGCTTCCCTGCACTCAGAACTTGGCTGTGCAATGGAAAGTATAATGGCGTTCGTAATGGGAAGTAACCCCTATCCATCCTTCCCTTAAGGCACCCCAATAATAAATATGGTTATGTACTCTCCTTGTACTGTAACCTTCAGCAGGGCGTTAGCCACATACTTCTCCCGGAGCGCTGTCTTCGGATTCCTAAAGCTTACATACCTCTGTCAGCATGCCTCTGCTGCCTCTGCTAGAATGCTAACATTCCTGGCCTCCCCGCTCCATCTGGATACTGACGTCGAGTACCCCCCTGCCTCCAATGCAAAATAGCTAAAAACGTGTTTGAGTGTCAAATTGGCACGTCCACGACCCCCGGCGCAATCGCGCCCAAAGGTGTAAACTTTATCCATCATCCGATGTTCCCACAAACCCTGCGCAACAACGATGCACGACTCAAAGAATCCCTGTCAGGAGTCAAGTATGTATGTACTCTGACACCGTCTATGCACCCGCATAGATCGTCGCCGGATAACAAGCCCACATCGCACTCAGGCACCTCCTTGAAAGCCTGAAGAGGCCCGGCCTTCGACTATAGACCCATAGCTAATCCAGACATTCCAGGAGGCAGGCCCACATGTTCCTGTCAACATGAATTCTAAGTTTAGGATTCAGTATAGCCTTCTTATCGCACGCACAGCGGCATTACAGCAGTCATGCATCTTACGCCCTTCTACCTTCAAATCCTTGTGCTTGAAATTGATGCTCGTTTTTCCCGACGCACAGAACATAGTGATCAATAATGCTCAATTCAGGGATAAACAGATAATGAATATTTCCTGCGGACCAACTGGTAAGCTTCCAACACGCCCTACCAACAGAGGACTGACATCCATACTCACCTAGGCATCGACATCCCGCTCGAGACATCAACTCCTGATGCTGCACACGGCTCCTCTGTCCGCCATCTGCCTCCCCAGTGCTTTCCTGGAACTCGCGTTCAATATATTGAAGACATAACTCACTTGGCAAACCCCCCCTCCCCCCATCGGCAATACTCCCGTGTCGTTGTATTGGATGAAAGGGCCAGCTGGAGTTGGCAAATCTGCTATAGCTCAGACTTGTGCGGAGGAGCTCAAGGCTCGAGGAAAACTTGGCGCAGCTTTCTTTTTCTCGATTAATACACGAAACAAACCTACGCACTTTTTCACCACCCTCGCATATCAACTCTACCGAATTTCCCGATTACCGTGACCTGATCAACAAGAAATCCGCTCCAACAAGACGATGGTCGATAAAACGACGGCAACGCAATTCCAGTGTTTGATCTCTGAACCCTTCCAGGAGCTGGAAAGGGATGGGAGGGGGATCGGGAGGAGGGTGCCAATACTTATCGACGGACTCGATGAGTGTGAGAGCGCAGATGCGCAGTGCGAGATCATCGAAATTATCGTTGACGCAGCTCAAGAAGGCATCACTCCCTTCTGTTGGGCCTTATTTAGTCGTCCCGAACCGCACGTTGAAGCCATGTTTGCGAGACCTGACGTTTCGGTACTATGCCAGAAGACTATACTTCCTATTTCGTGTGATGCCGATGCTGAAATCGAGCCCTATCTTCGGACTGGCTTTGAGAACATTCTTCGGCGTCGTAACATCTCAATTAGGTTTCCATGACCTTCCGACGACGAGATCAGGCTGCTTGTGGAAGCTTCAGCTGGATCATTCATCTACTCTGCAACGCTCCTTCGGTTCGTTGCTCACCCTAATTCACCTGGACCTGAGGAACCACTACGTACAATTCTTGCCTCCGTCTCAGACCGTCCCGGCAACCTTCCCAGCAACACAACCCCTGAGTCTCCCTTCGCAGAGTTGGATGCATTTTATACGCCAATCGTGCAACGCATTCCCTCTGAAATGCTCCCTTTCATCCGCCTCCTGCTCGCTTCCTTATGTCATCGGCGGTATACGCAACACCGTCTCGGTGCCATGTATCAAAGCAACATGTTGGGTGTGTCCAAAGTCGGATTCAGATCCATTTGCAACCAGCTAAACGCCGTGATCCAATTCCACAACAATGGTGAGCCCCCGAAACTCGACAACGACGTTGATACTGGTCGCCCATTCCGGTATGTGAACCCCGGAGTAGCTTGGGAGTTGTGGTTCTCCGTGCGCTCCCGGCTTGGGGGCTCAATATCCTTCTACCACAAGTCATTTTATGATTTCCTTGTCGATCCAACGTGATCAGGTGCCTTTTGCGTCACATCTCCGGCCATGCACAATGCCTTGTTCAAACACTACCTCGAACTCCACTTCAGATACCAAGAGAGTTACAGTTTTGAAAACTCAGGCGAGTCTATGAGTTTCCCTTTGAGTTCTTGCTTACAATTCCATGTCACACCCAGAGTTGGTCCTCGCACCCAGTTTACCTGACTCAGCATCCTCCCTTTCTCATTCCTACACAAATGAGCTTGTAAATTCCGTTATCGAGGCACAGGTCTACGATTCCCTTAATGGAATATGTCTGGAGCTTGGTGACTCACCTAAAATGGATTCCCAACTGCTGCAGGGGTTCTCCCTCGCTGATTTTCGCAGAAGCTTGTGCGTCAAGACAAGCCTATATGCGAGACATGTTGGCTTTTTGTCTCTCTGTTTGGGGTTACGCTGGCCGTGCTAAAGCGATTCGTGGCACCCAACTCTTTCGACTTCTCCCCAGCGAGTTCTCGAGATTTGATGTCGTTGAATTCCTGAAGGTGAGACGGTTTTTCCGTTAGAATGTTGGGAAGTTTGATCATAACCTTTCGTCAAAGATAATCGAGCGAAAGCAACAAGCAGGGATTATACGACCATGTCACCCCACTTTTGCTTCTTGGCTGAAGTCGTTCTTTTGTGACAAGTATCAAAATCAATTTATCTCTGGGTTATACAACATGGGCCGCGGCTCAAAATCAATTTTCTGGTATTGGGAAATTAACCTTAAATCAGGATATTATCAAGAATTCAGGACGACCGATCTGTCCGAGGGAGAAAAGATATATCAAGAGGAGCGGTTTGATTTGTGGGACGAGGCATGGCAGTGGTGGCAGTGAGATCATCGAGGGAAGCCTTATAGGCAAGAAGGGTAGGAGTAGAATCAGCTGAAGCACAACCTGAAGGCTCCCTGGATAATAATGCATTTCTCTTCATATCCTTCCTCAATATTCAATCAGAGTGGACCAAAGACGAAAAGAAAAGTTCGGAAGCGAAGGGAACCGAGCAAGTCAGGGTCTGGTTTGGTGAGATAGCGGCCTGACACTCGGAGTACCACACTCGGCCAATTCTTCGGCGAGCGCATCAGTGGTTAGGTTGGGGTCGGTTTGAGGCGCATCAGGTCCCACCCTCAGGGCCTACCTATGTGCGCTTAGCCTGCTGGATATCGAGTATCAGGCAGATAGTCTACAAGTATATTGACATGTATTCCAGTTTTGAATGCACCAATGCCCGGAGGGGCTGTTTCTTCCGGGCTCAGTGGTAAAGACATGTTATGACTACGCCTTCGTTATCTATTAGAAAATGCTGTCCGAATTTTATGAAACCTCCCCGTTCATAGTACACTCGTTATTCTCACATAATAAGTTTTCATTGTTTATGGCGACTCCAACCATCAATTAGTAGTTACATGAAGGGGTAACTCACAAACATGGGGCGTACAGGATGTTTTGCTCATACTGGGTTGGTGCGGGATAACGGTGGTTCAGCGCTAGGGCTTACTGACTGCCGGAACAAATAACGGCATTATCCCGTTATCAGCCGTCATGTCTTCGGATCCCTTCGCTTCTGGGGTTTTCTTTTCGGTTCTGGTATATATCCATATTCAGTCCAGCAGTGCGGTAGTAGCTTGTCCCCTGATCGACCACCAGGGATCCACATGTTGTTTATATGATCTGTGGAGGACCGAGCTTGTTGACTTTTTCACAGAATCTTTCGAACTCCTCACAAGCGTCCCGTGAGGGAATTGAGCCACCGGCTTTAGAAAGCACCACAATGAGCAAACGACGTTCTCAACTTCCACCTCTTTCACTTCTAGTCTCATCCTTCCGCATGGAAGGTATGCAAGATGCATGTGACGACGGCTATCAATACAAGTCTCCGATCATGCAAACGATTACAACGGACAAAGTAGTCTGAGCTACAGTTGCTGCAAACGTGTACCCCAGTAGTAGTTGGCCACGATATGGAAAACACAGGAAGGAAGAAGCAGGATATTCAACTAGACCATGGACTTCATCCGTCGTTCCGCCAACAAGCTTCCAGTATCACCAACTGCCACTACAAGCGTAGCCCCTCCACTAATTCACGTTAGTAACTGCAGCTGCTAACAGCATCCGTTTTTCCCCTCTACCAGAGCAACACTGGTCATTGTGCGGGGTACTCCAATCGCAAAACATGCGGAAGGGTCCTAGAACTGGTCTGGCGACCGTGTTGGATGTCGAACACATCGTACCATGGTTTAGTGGGCTGGTGAAGTGGGATCGGCAAAGCCAGCAATGAGGTATTTATAGGGAAGACATCAAAAGACTGAGAGATGTCGGGTGGTGGGTCTTGGACTGAGTGTGAACGGAGGGTCGTCACTTGACAGAGGCGGAGACGGGGAGACGAGGAGGATGGGAAAGGGGAATCCGTACAACGTAGTGCTGCTGCTGTATCCGCAGCCATCGCGAAGGCTAATATAAACGCAAATGCCAGCGCGCAAACCCGGCCGCCCAAATCCATCACGAAGAGCATGGAGGTGCTTAACCGAAGCTATGATCGGGTTCGCAGTTGGTATTCCACTCAAACTCGACCTCGATTTCGACTGTAGTAGTTTTGGCACTGGTGCCAATCGGGACGAGCAGGAAGGGTCGAGGATCGGAAGAATGGATAGGATGGTTAAGGGGTAGGGTTAACCCAGCGACAGGATATTGAATCAATCGAGAAAGTATATTTGTAAGCAAAGTTGGCTTTGAAGACGACAGTGTCAGGGAAGAGATGGGAGATAGAGAACCGGTGGGGACTGGTAAAATTCAGTCCTGTATCCCAGCAGTCGGCCCAGTTGTAGAGGACCTCCGGAGGGACGCATACTCTTCGCGCACTGCTCGAGCCTTCATATTCCGGCGTTGCTTCAAGAAATCATCATGCTTGTGTAGCACCACTTTAATACCCGCATAAACGATGACTTTGTGTCGCCCCATGGCGGCTTAGCTCCCATCCCTAGCATTATCCCACGACCGCCCATCCACGCAACATTTGAATGCTGGAAACAAGAACGAGGCGAGGGTTGCTCGAAGCAGGACGGTGACAACGATGAGTGCTGAGATATTGTTAGAGACTCGTGTGTCTGGGAGCCTAAAACAAAAAAAAACGACTGGAACTGGAGAACAGAGCGACGGTAATGGGATTGTGAGGTGACCACCCATATTTGGGCTTTGTGCCTGGTGATGGATTGATGCGACTCTATTTCTTGAACGCCTGACCCTTCCCTCCACCTCAACCGACTCGGGATTTGACGATCGTACTCCAGACTGTGAAACGCATGGAGCCCTCGATCGTTGACCTCGATGCCATCTTGAGTATGATCGTATCATTCCTCAACAAGATCGCGCCTCCAAATAAAGATTGGCTTCCTGCGTTTCGAATGTACAAGAACCTAGACCGCTATTGAGGCGAAACACCAGGGTCAACGCTCTGCCAGCTTCACCAATTATGTAACAGCTCAGATACCGGATGTGTTGTATTGCCTGAACATCGGATGGGCTGATCCTTTAAACTACCCGGCGTCGCGAAAGAGAATTTGTTACCGTTCACATGAACATTTGTTTAACCTCGTTCCGAGTATATCATGGCCATGTGGCCAAGAGGCGGGCATCCAACTAGATCGCCCAATCGAAGGTCTGTGCTGTATACGTTGGCTCAATACAATTGACACCGTAACGGGAAGCCAACTTCACTACCCCTTTTTCGGTGTTCCCACCACTGGACCGACAATCGGCGCGGCTAAATAGCCTTCCTACGCCTACGATCTTCTGCGAATAGCTTAACCTCGGAATAATCGTTGAATGCTACCCAGCTTCGTCTTAACCTCACTCACCTCTGTCGGCCAAGCTGTTAGATACCTATTACTGCTAAACTCTGCCCTCGAGTGTTACCCGCCCCCGAAAGAAGACTGACCAAGTATGGCTCTAGGTGCCATTTTCCCGTTCTTACTGCCGATAAGCCAACCACACCCAAAGCTATACCAAGTTTTCGTCTTATCCGAAGCAAAAAGTCCTCGCAGAACCCGCGCAATAACCGCGCACGATTTGGAGAACTCCTAACCAAAGTGCCCCAGAAATGCTCAATTCTTCTCAATAGATTGTCGCCTGGTAACAAGCTTGCACCATGCCTCAACGTCTGCTTGAAACCCGAAAAAGCATTAGGATAGGGACTGGCTGTTGATCCAGACGACATACCAAACCGAAATTCTGCCTCTGCCAATCACCTATCAAGCTCGGAAGCTGGACATCAAGTACTGCATCGCCTCGCGTTCCTCCGAGATCTTCACGGTAATCAAAGAACCATTCACCACATGGTATAAATTTATCCTTGGACGGTCAAACTCGCGATTAAAGCTTGTCTTTCTTCTATCCCTTTGCACTATGCGAACCTTCTTCGAAATTTTCACCCTTGTCGGTGGATTTATGGTTGGTGATTCACGTCTTTTTGGCAGTAGAGTATTGAACCTATGGCAAATGTCGTGAAACAGTCGGCCGTTCAGGCACTTCCCCAAAGAGGCACTACCACCGATTCCGTCACTCCAACCTCTACAGCGTCAGCTCCTTGCACTACCACCACTCAATGGGAGATACACGTAAGTACAAAATAGTGTTTTATTGTCTCGGAGTAATTGTTAATCTCGACAACCAGTTTGATCAATGCGGCGGTGAGAGAAGAATAATAACTAGGCAGGCATTAACTTATTGGGACAAGGTCTCGGTTGGACTGGTCCTACTAATTGTTCCCCTGGTTTTGAATGCATCATGCTCAACCCCGTGCGTTTCTTCTGCTGTAACTGACCTTACTAATGTCTTTGGTTGACTGTCCTTCCAGTACTATGGCCAATGCGCCAAGATCACAGTAGCTTGTCCTTGATCTTATTCAATAATCATGTCCCGTTGGCGGAAAGGGCACCGTTTCTTCAACCACCACAGGAGATTGGCAAGTTATACAAAGATGAGATCCTTAGCAACGCATTAGAGCCTTTGAGCAACCGTGTAATGGTTGGGTGCTTCAGGGGAGTGCTGAACCCGTCAGTAATGCGCATAAATAGCCAATCGTTTCAATGCCTTCCCTTGAAGCAAACCGGTGCATATAGAGCGAGTTCCAGAGGAGTGATATGATCTTATCGTGAGTAGTTTGATCTTTATCGCATGGTGACGGAATAGATTATACATGTAGTGAAGAGCAAGTAACCGCGATACTATGGGGTGCCCGATATTCGGATGAGCCCCATGTTCGGACGAACATTTGTATCGTCCTTCGCGCTCCACATAAAATTCCAAAAAAAATCATATATAATGTCTATTAAATATTCTAGTCATTGTGCGCGCATTATTTCAGCAAAACATGAAGACGTTGCAGAGAGCAACAATCGAGGTGGAAGTCACTCTCAGCGAGGGATGCCATGTCGGAGCTTTAAGGCAAATGATGAGATCGCGTCATTAAAGGGAGGTCTAGTATCTTTAACACTCTCTTCGACTCCTTCGACGCAGTGGACTATGGCTCGGACTAATGGAGGCTCGTCGCGGGGCCGGCGTCGTGCTTACGAGGATCCAGACTATGAGAAACGCAATTTTTACCATACAACCATAATCCATATGCTCACCCATCTAATCATAACAATCAAATGGAGTATTACCCTCGTTGTTGACTCCATTACATTAAGAATATTAGATACCTGGTACTTATCTCAGTAATCCAATTCGTACGATCCACCCATTAGCGTCATCACATGTTGAGTTTGAAAAACCCTGGCTGGGAAGCAATGACTGATGAGACCATCCGAACATGGGGCTCATCCGAATATTGGGCACCCCATCCTATCATTGATCACCTCTTGGACACTTTTCAGATGTGCACGCTCTTCCTCCTTCGTCATGGCGTATTTTCCGTTGAAATCTCGCATACATATGCGGAAATGTCTTCGGTAAACGCCTATGAATTTTTTGGGATTTTATCTTGCCGGATGGCCATGTCGGAACAGTTCCGATGAGCACAAGTCAACTGAACCATCAGTTGGCCACCCAAACGTCACGGCTGTGTCACAGCCGAGTTGAGGCTCCGCGTCGCTAAATCATGCACCCCTTGTCACGCTCATATGCCAGTCCTCAAACTAATCCTGGTATTCCTAGAGCCCTTGTGAAGATATTGGGCTGAAAGTGAGCAAACACACTCTCTGGTATGGTTCCTACAACCATGCCAAAAACTGTGCTGAAACCTTCATGGGATCGGAAAAGATCTACGAAACTGATGGTAAAATCACTGCCTCAGAAGCTCACTTCCCGAACCACTATTTTTTTTCTGACAGCACACAGAGAGTTTCTCCAAATATTTTTGTACAAACATGTTCTCTAGTATAAGTACTATATACATGTCAAGTTTGGGGAGACTATGTGCAAAAGCAAGAGAAGAACTGCAAGGTGACCAACAGCTGATAGGGTGGCCAACAGGCGATCAATGATAGTAGTACTATCAACGAAGAGGGCGAGTGAGATTATGTTTACTAATCACTAGGCTCCGTAACCGAGGTCCAAAGGGAGGGCAGGGAAAGACCAATGGAGAGGTGCAAAAGGCTCGGGAATTTTACATAAGTGTGCCTGTGTCAAAGTAGAGCCTTCGAACATAAATCAAGGAGCAGGATATTATTACCTGTCTGGCCATTACATACCAAGGCGTGATTATACCACGGAGGGGCTTTGAGTATTCTGCGGATGTCCAGTGTGTAACTACATGTCCAGGCTCAGATTTTCGGATGAAACAAATGAGAGCGACACTAAAGGGAAGAGCGATGCGCTACGAAGCCTTGAGTGTTCGTATTCAGCGATGGAGGACAATGTCAAATTACAGTCCGAAACTGTAAAAGAACTTATGTCTTCTGTAGTTAGGTAGCAAATGAGGGTTTAAAGGAATGGGTGGGAATTCATGACGTTAATCCACAAGGTGAAACGGACTGGTGAAAGCTGAAACGCCAGAGAAAAAAGTATACAGCTGAATCTAATAGTTAACAGAAGGGGCGCGTGAGGGCATACCAGAATCGTCAGAAACGTTCGGAGCCGAATAAGAACGTCATGACAACATTACGATAAAGGCATGGGCCCGGGCTGACAACGGCCCAAGGACGGCTGCGCGGAAAGCCTCCGGTGACAGGGACAAGCGAACGCCGTATTTTCGTAGAGTTTCTGCGTAGCATTCAGTATTTGTCACATAAGGGTACATAACTACAACAAACTGGATGTAAGCTATGTGACGGGCAACTCAGTCAAGTTGGGTGAGTTGCGATCCTATAATACTACCCGGCTACAATAAGGACACGTCATTTATCAATCATACAAGCGAATATCAATGAATGTACCTAGTAATATTGCTGTGGGAAGGAAGGATAGATGTCGGAGTCACTAGCGGAAGTAGAGTAAACGTCCGACATAAGCAGATCAGGGAGACCCTCGGCAGGGTGTAAGAGAGGGGCCGTTCGTGAACCAGTATGAAATAGCAGGGGCTAGTTCTGTGCTTGAGGCACGATAATCCATAGCGCATGAATGCTACACTCCTACGATGCCAGCGGTTATTTACTAGTTTTCAAAATCCCCGAGTTTGGTAGTGGAGTCAGCTTATCATTTCTGACTCAACCACGGACTCCGGGGCATGTTTTTGCCTGTTCACCCTCACTTCGGTTGTCTCTGGCATTCCTTATATCCCCGTAAATCATACAAACACGGGCAATACTGAATAGACCACCGAGCAGGGCAAATGGGCTTGTGGGGGGGCTATGCCACGGGGACTTCCTATCAATATTCCAATTTCTCACGCACAAAATACCTATGACTTGCGCCGATGCGGCCCCCTGGCACGGGGCTAAGACTTGCCATGCCGCATCCTTCCGGTATCTGCCCGTTCATGGATCACTATCACGTCGGGTCCAATTCGGCTCTGAACGTTTCTGACGATTCTGGTCACCCCCGGGGGCGCGTGGGTGTGTACCAGCGTCGCGACGGAGTGTGACGCAGTACGACAGCGACGTGACAGTGACGCTGGCGTGTTCGAACCTAGTTAATACTCTACTGTTTGTCCTCAAGTTCCGACGTGGCATCCATCGGCCTTCGACCTCGATTGTCACTCTCTGAAACGCCTTCGTGTTTTGCTAAAGCAATGTGCTCATGGCCATTAGAATGTTTACTAGATGTTATATATGATTCTCTCGAATTTTATGTGGGACGTGAAGGATGATAAAAGTGTTCGTCCGAACAACGGGCACTCTATAGTATGCCGGTGCGTTGGCTACTTCCCCTAGGTGATGCTGACTGCGGCGAAGGCGACTGAAAATCGAGTATTTGCCCTGGACTTGATGTGATAGGAGAACCTAAATACTCAAATTTAATGATGTACCTGATCAACACCTGACACCATGCAGAGAAAAAAAATCTGTCTGCGCCGCACCCGTGGTACCTCCACAGGTTGCTACAATTCGGAGTGACACGGTCCGAAAGATGACATGAGTGGCCCGAACGTACCATGGCTCGTGGCCTACCCGATATTCCGATGAGCTCCATATTCTAACGAATATTCGTATTCTCGTCCATGGTATGCGTGGATTTCTAAAATATCATATAGGGGGCTCATCCAAATCACGGGTGCCCACAGCGCAGCAAGAAGGTCTGCTGCGGACGACTTGCCAATCGAGGAATGTCGTTTTCGTTTGAAGCCGTTCGGAGCCGGGATTTATAAGGAGCGCCCCTTACCAGGATGATTATACTACCAATGCCGTGGGGGCTCGGACAGAGACTAGTAACTTCCGGAGTCCGAAGTATTCTGTTGCGATTACATACACTATATGTAAGTACTCCCGAGAAATGATGATGGACAATGAAGGAAATAAACTTAGACCCCACTAACGTGTCCAATGCATGGCCGTTGACTGATTATCAGCCACCGACGAGAGAGCCAAACGTTGCAACGGGGTAAGAACAGGTATTGTTTACATTGCGTAAGAGTTGCCAACTCCTGTAGCAACGGTGCGTAAGGCGGTAGAACCCTAACCTGTTACCCAGTTGAACATCCAACGACATTGCACTTAGTTATATCTAGATAATTTTGTGTTAGATATGTGCTTATGGATATGTCCATTGCCAAGTTGCCGTCTCCTCCTAATGGAAGGTGAATGGCATAGACGTTACATTGTTGTCTCGTCCTGTGCTATTCTGCCCTGAGCCATTCCTAACAGAATTTGTTGACATGCTCCTCTTTATGGCTGACTAAAACGCTGACCGTTTACATTGCACACATATTCAGCGCCAATCAGAAAATTTTCGCTTAAGTCGGTTCTTGCAAAGGTGTTGTATGGGAAACGAAACCCTTGCCTAGTCACCGCATCTGTCCGGCAAATCAGGGTTAATTCAGACCTGGCCTGCACATTTTGAACTCGAGTGTCCTCCCTGTATCGGGGTTTTGCGTCGGGAGCTTCAGTCCCGGTGAAGAAACGTGGATCTAGATTGCGAGTTGTTGAACTTGGGGTCTTGAGGGACGCGCATTGGCTCACCATTAACACCCACGCCATTCTCCTGTTCAGGATCTACCCCAACTCCTCTGGCGCATTTGATGCCCTTCTTCTCTGACTCTAAAAACATAGCGATTAACGGTGGCGAGTTTGCCGAAAATTGGATAGGAGTGGTCAACAATGTTTGGAATGGTCCGAGCGGTAAGCTCAGTCTAATGGTGTGCAGAGACCACCGAAATAATCGCCTCTAGGTATTGACATCCTACCGGATGCATCTAATCCCGATGCCGCATATGATTCTTCCGCCCGCTATCCACCACCTCGCTGTTTCCCTGGAACTCGCGAGCAATACATTGAGGATATTATTGATTGGGCTATCCCCAGTGTCGGTGATGCCTCCTTGCCCATCTTCTGTATGAATGGACCAGCTGGAGTAGGGAAATCTGCTGTAGCTCAGACCTGCGTGGAGAAACTTAAGCGTCGGGGAAAACTCGGCGCAGCATTTTTCTTTTCGGTCAATGGGCGTAACAAGTCCGCCCAATTCTTTACCACAGTCTCATACCAGCTCTCTATCGAATTTCCCGATTACCGGGACCTCCTTGATAAGAGGATCCGCCGTGACAAGACCATGGTCCACAAGACGATGGCATCGCAGTTTCGAGGTTTGATCATCGAGCCACTACAGGAGCTGGAGAGAAACGGGAGGGGCATCGGGGAGAGGATCCCAATATTCGTTGATGGACTTGACGAATGCGAGGGTGCAGGCGCACAGTGCGAAATCGTGGAGATCAATTCCGCGGCGGCTCGGGAAGGCGCTTCTCCCTTCTGCTGGGCGTTCTTCAGTCGCCTTGAGCCTCACATCGAAGCCGTTTTCGCGAGGGACGACATCGCTAAGCTTTGTCACAAAACCACACTTCCTATTTCACGAGCTGCTGACGGGGAAATCGAGTTATACCTCCGTATCGGTTTCGAGAACATCCTTCGACGTCGTAACATCTCGATGGGATCTCGATGGCCCTCCAACAACTATATAAAGGCACTCGTAGATGCTGCAGCTGGGTTATTCGTCTATCCCGCGACACTCCTACGACTTGTCGCCCACCCAGGCACATTTCCCGAGGAATCCCTGCGTGCAATTCTCACTTGCACCCCAGGCCGCGATAGCAAATCTAAAGCGGGCACCACTCCTAAATCGCCCTTCAAGGAGCTCGACGCAATTTATACGTTGACTTTGCAACGTATTCCTTCGGAAATGCTTCTTCCCATTCTCCGCTTTTGTGCAATGCTCTGTCATTCTGGGCTACACGTGGGTCGTGCCGGCAAGGGTGCACTAATACAAAGCAACCTGTTGGGGCTGTCTGAGCTTGAATTTAAAGCTATCTGCAACCACCTGGGCGCTGTACTCCACTTTCATGATCACGCCGAACCGTTGAGGTTCAGTCGGACCATTGATACTACTCGTTCATTTCAATATGCAGGCCCTGAGGTCATTCGGGAGTTTCGCATTGTGCGTTCTCGTCTTGGGGGTTCGGTCTCCTTCTATCACAAATCATTCTATGATTTCCTCATTGAACCAGCGCGCTCGGGCCCATTTTGTGTCACGTCCCCGGCAATGCTCAATGTTTTATTTGAGCATTGTCTTGAACTCCAGCTGAAATATGAGGAAAGTTACTGTTTTAGAGGCTCAGGTGAGTCCCTGAGCGTCAACTTGATTTCTTACCCGCATGTCTAAAAACACGACTAGAGTTGGTCCTAGCACCGGGTGCGACTAACTCAGCGTCTTCTCTTTCCTATCCTTGTGAAAACGAACTCATCAACTCTATTGTCAAAGCCCACGTGCACGACTCTCTTCACGGAATATGTATGGACCTCTGTGACTCGCCCGACCTGAACTCTCAGTTGCGGCAGAGGTTTGCTAAGTGTGATTTTCGCAAAAGCCTACACATCAGGACAAGCCCGTATGGGGGGCAGGATAGCCGGTCAACATTTTACTCTTGGGGTCACCCCGGCTACTCTAAAATGATTCGCGGTACCCAACTTTTTCGTTTTCACCGTGGTGAACTGGAGAAGTTCGATGTCAACGGGTTTAAGAAGGTGGGACAATGCTCTACTGCGTGTGGCAGAATACCTGATACAATCGTTACCAACTCAGATGATCAAGCGAAACCGGGAGGCAGGCGTGGTGCGGCCATACTACCCCAATTTGGCTTCTAGGATCAAGTCTCTCTTCGGAAGAAAGTCTCGAGGTCGACGCGAATCAGGATTGTATCTCAGGGGTCACGGCTCCAAGTCTATCTTCTGATATTGGGAAATAAACTATGAATTGGGGCATTATCAAGAATTCAAAGCGGCCAATCTATCCGAAGGGAAGGAGATATATCGAGAAGAGCGACTTGATTTATGGGACAGAAGATAGAGGAGAATCCCGTCGGGATAGTGAAGGGGCGTGTAGGTGGAGCCTTGAACGTGTGAGCGAAATCCAATGTCGATTCAGCACCAGAGGTGACGAATGGCGTTGATACATTATGTGCATTTAATTCACGCGCGTATTTAGCTGGGCCCATAGCTCCCTTCTTACAGATGCGCGTAACATTGATATGGCATCATTAACATCTATTATTATTGATAAAGTGGTACACAATAAACAAAGCGGTGTAACGAGCGTTGATGTAGTTCGATATTAAGTAGAATGCTATTGCGAAGAAAAGAAAAAGGAGCTCTTGAGTACGAGATGTCCATAAATTACACTTGTTAAGGGCAATTAAATATGAGGTGGGTGTTTAGCCTCCTTTCAAGCAGCAGACGTCGAGTTCCCGACTTGGGCTTCCTTAACAGAATCGGGAAGGACATCCCACTTGGGACAAAGCTCCTCCCACTCGTCTGATTGTTTTATTAGCAAGAGATCCCGGTACAGAACTAGGAATACATACCAGGCGTGGGGTTCGCAGCAGGTGTCTGTTCCGGAGCTTCGGCGAACACGATTGTAAGACCCCTGAAAAAAATAGTTAGCGGAGCCGATAGCTAATCATAGCAGGAGTGGACCTACTCGTCAAGGTGGAAATCAATGTGGCTAGAAGGCACCCCGTCAGTTGTCCATTTTCAAAGTGGGAGGCAGTCTGAACGTACCAGTGAAGGATCCAGGGACCAGGGTTGTCGGTCCTGAAGCGGATAGCCACAAAGTCGCCTTGCGTTTCGCCAACATTCACGACGTCCCTTTGGACGGGGTCCAGGAAGTTGAAGCGTGAGCTGCCGGCGCTCTTTACAACGCTGAAAGTGTGCTGAAATGGATGTCAATATCATGGCACAGGCTCCCGCGAGGAAATACAATTATACGCACTCCGTGAAGGTGGAACGGATGGGGACCACCAATGAGGGCACTGGGTATGTTGATTTGAACGACTTTGTTCCTTTCCACGGTGAGCACACCTCCTTTTGGAAGTAGATCGTGTGCGTTGCGGGCACCACTCATAATCTGGAGCAAGACTGGAACCGTAGGAGGAACGAAAGTGTTGTTGTTAATACTGAACCTGAATGCGTCCTGGTTGAAAGCGAGTGTAAGATTGAATGTGACATCGGCACCGTCGGGAGTTGGCTTTCCAGGAGCGAAGGGATTCATTAGAGGATGCAGGTCGGTCTCGACGAGCGCCTTCCGGTTCTCCTGCTGAGTAGTCTTCGGTTCTGCATTGGGGGCACCCCTATACCTCAAGATTGCGGAGTTGACCCCGTTCTCGAAGGTAGTTGAAAGATTTCTGTTTCCGGAATTAGGTAGAGCTCGAATCCAATAGTTCCCGACTGGCTGATTCGCGTGTAACACAGCGGAGTAACGTTGACCTATGTTGATACTGTCAGCTTACAGGATAAACGGGATGAAAGTGACACTAGCTCACCGGCCAAGATCTGGATGTAGTTAACGGTATGAGGCCGTGTTGGTACAGTCTCAGTCTCGATGATTGTGAGGTCGTGACCATCGATCGAGAACCTGAAATCGGGATCACAAGAAATTGAGACCAGACGGATGCGGTAACGCTTTCCGCGCTGTACATTAACGACGGCGAGTTCAGCGTTGGGGCCGCCAGGGAACCGTCCCTTCCCGTTGATGAGTGTGCTGTCGGCCTGAGGAATGCCCCTAATTGTAGGAGCCAGAGTATGATACCTGTGGCGAGGAGTGAGACCCAGAACTATATCCGATATCAAGGGAATGGGTGTCTTACCACTCGGATAATGCGATGATGGTTGATTCTAAGCAAACCCTTGAGTAACGGAAGATGATGATTATCGCAAATGAGCTCACCGTCATCAACTGTGAGGATGTAACGTCAGAGATGCAGGCGTAATACAGTAAATGGCTAGCTGCTTACCATCATAGAGTCCTCGGAGAGGGTCCCGGGGGTCTTGAACAATTAATACGCCTCGAACTCCATCGCAATATTGAACCCCTGGGACAACATGAGCTAAAATCAAATCGTTGAAAAGAAAGAAAGAAATTCACCAAAATGGGAATGGTACCAGAAGGTCCCAGACTGATCTGCCTTAAAGGTGTACAGGAAAGAGTCGTTGGGAGCAATGGGACATTGGGTCACGCCCTCGACACCATCCATAAAGTTGGTGCCTTTCTGGAGCATACCGTGCCAATGCTACTTGCTGGTCAGGACAGGATTTTAGCAAGGTGCGGATGCCACCTACAATAGTCGTTCCCCTTAGTTGCCTTTCATCTGTCAGTTGGTTTACAACATTCAAATTAAAGCGGTCGCCCTGGGTCGTTGTGTAAACACGCATGAACCACTGAAATTCTGTGGTGGCGACAATACCTTCTTCGCCACGATGACTGGTCCGGGATGAATACCGTTGATGAGCGATGCCCTAGACATGTATCGTCAGTGCATTACAAAATTGAATCCAGGAAATAGCGTACGGTCGTGTAAATCCATCTGGAGAAATATCCTTGTTGGCAATCGTGAGTGTAGATTTGGGACCAAGCGCCGCAAAGGCAACATTGGCCAAAGAGAGAAGACACGCGAAGTGTGACTTCAGAAACATCCTCCCCGATGTAGAGTGGTGTTAAATAACAGAAAGAATATATAACGAAGGGGACTTCGGAAGGAGGGGCCGAAGAAAGCGAGGGAAGGACGATGAAGAAAGCTAAAGCTACCAACCCAGGTTTTATACTAGCTGGGATTGATGGTAACAGGTGTTATAAGTCATTGTTAGACAGTGGCAGGTAGAGTCAACCGTACGAGCCCAGCACATATTGATGGTACCGGAGTCGGCTGTATGGAGATGCAGTGCTGTAGAGAGATCTTAGCATCTGGCCACGGGGCGATTCTCCCAGGGTCGTTAGCTTATTATGGAATTGATCAATAACTGCAATCTGGGCGCTATTTTCGCCCAAGCGGATATGAAACAGCAACATCAATGAAGAACAGCGAAGAAATAAGCTCCCCATGATAAATGATATCACAGACTCGAAATAGTCCTGTTTTCGCATTCTTCGAGCGTTTGTGCACTAGAAATAGGATTCGTGGGAGGTTAAGCACGGTATCTTCTAAACCAGCACAGTATTCTGCGTTCTCTTCGGCTTCTGCGCGATGTTCATCATCTCCATGAGCAAGGAACTTGACCGCTGACAACCTGTAACATTTGCCACTCTGTAAATTTGATTATGATCAATTGTCCAATTAATTGTTAGCTCCAGCTGTATCCGCTCTCCCTGAATCCAGATTTTGTACTTAATGAAACAGCAGTTCAAGCATCCCCACTCGGACGTCATCAAGGTCCCAGGACGAGGGAGTAATGCCCCTGCAAACCCGAGGCCGTCTCGGGGCCGTAATGCGCGCCTTATTTCAAGCGGAAACCCACAGGTCCAGAATTAGCTATCGTTTGAATGATGGAAACAGTCTGGGAGGCATCAACTCGCGCTCTCGCGCGAAGCTAGGTACAGTTCGAACACTCTACAGACCCATTAACACTGAAGCTTATTCTGTTAATTTTTGTCCGAGTGGAACATCCGCACACCTTGTACGTAAGACAGGATAGATGAAAGTGCACTAAGGGAATGGACCCACCGAGAACACCCTTCTACACGCGACAAGACCAATTGACATATCACAGTCCTTTTGGCGTCGCTTAAAAAAGAAGCCCATTTGCGAAGAGCTGTCGTTGGATCTAGGTATCCTTCCACAAGTTCGGAGGAGTGATGCGATGATGGTCGCGTGCGGTGAGAGGTCTGACACGAAGAGAGCGGGGACCTGGTTAGACTTGGAATGCAGTGAGAAACCGGTGGCATACGGGAATGGTACCAGTTTATTCTACCTTGCGTCCATCTTCAGCCATTGTTGCGCAGAGGCGAACTGCCCGGATCTCAATTGATCACCATCTCACCTGCATCACTCTTGGTGTCAGCATGAGAAAGTATGAAGAGGTTCCTGGCTACCATAAATGCGATGTCAAGGATGGGTAACATTTGGGGAACGTAGTATTTCCAGACTGCCAAATGCCATTGAAAGCATTCAAGCAAGGGCGGGAGATGAGAGCAAACGTGTTTTATGTAGTCACTGCCACTTGCAACCATAACGACGTTTCAGGCCATATCGGCCGAGCACCGGTCCGGTGAAGCTTGTCGCGTAACAATTCCTTGCCTCCTTTGCTGGAGGTCCTGCACAGCTCTAGAGAGCAGTTAAGAGGACGGTACGGGGCTGGAGAGTCAATTGCATCATTTGGGACTTGCTCGTGTTTGAACTCTGGGATGGAGCTGCTGACGAAGTGATGTTATCACGGCAACATCCGCCACTCGAGTACTGACAAGGCCTATTCGGCACGCTCGACCCAGAAGATGCCGAGAATGAGAAGTTTTTCTTCCTCTCGCGTCCCAGTGGCGAACGTGGTGCTGAAGTATTTTCGTTTGATCCGTCTCGGTAAGCGTAATGACAACGAATGTATCCCTCACCGGTGACATAAGTCGCCAAGCTCATCAGAATCCTCGGGACTCGAGGCCAAGCTATTAAGCGACGTCACACTCATGCGCTCGGTATGTTCAGTTCCTCTAACGTCGTGCTTGCGCGGCGTAGGTTTCTCCCCGAATAGATTGGAATTATCATCACTGAATATTATTAGTTTGGCCTAGGCGATGAGTGCTGCATAGCAAAGCAATGGACCGGCTATGGCGCAGGTTCGTCATATGTGAGGTTCATCATATATGAACCTAGACAATCCTCAGCAGGAACACCTGGCACTACTCTTTATGATCTACCTTGAGTCACACGGAATGTATCTGAATCTAGATCTTGGCAGGATACAATTCTAATCGGACGAGAGCGTTCGAGAAGTCGGAGTAGAGCAAAATGATAGATAGCCCTACCATATACCAGGAGAGGTGAATAACACTGATAGTGTCAATTTTGCGCCTCATCTTGTGACCTGAGCAAGACATTTTGCATAAAACTGCAGGATAGCTCGCGCGATTAACAATGTATGAATTCGAGAACCTCATCCAACCAGTTGCTCAGGAGGTCATTTCATCCCCTATATATCGAAGATTGGGCGCCGTTCGCCCCTGCGGGAGGCAGAATAGTAGTGTATCCTCGGAGGGCGAGGTCAAGCCCAGAATTCCTGAAGGAGTGAAAGCTTAATTGCTTGTTTAAGCGGCACGGAAGACCTCACCGGATTCTGACGTTTGTTACCACCGTTACACGCCGAGCTTCACAAGCACATGTCATCCCTAATGGAGAGCGCCGATTCTGGAGGGAACTTGAAGGTGTCCGACGTTGTCGCAAGGACTGGGTTGGCGTCGGTGGTAGGACTGCCCAACACCATTCATGATCATCAAGGAACGGCACCAGCGTGCATATACATATTTCGGTGTCTGGATGTGATAATTGACATAAGGCAACTACGTTGAGGGTGTTCAATGCCCATGGGGTACCCAAAGCAGGTCGGACTCTAGTCAGGCGGTGGGTATGATTCCCTTATCTCCCTCACACCCACTCTGAAGAGTTATCTCCGCCCGGCTTCAAGTTGACTGGAAGCTGATATCAGGGCTATCGTTATCACCATAAATACTGATGAACATTAACATACATACGCGTGCAAGGAAGATGGCAGCCCCATCAATACTATAGCAGCGCTGGCAAGGCCCGTGTAAGCGACACAAGGCAGCCAAAACGACGGTCCTGGGAACCATATGGCATAACTAAAACATCCCTTTCGGTGCCTGTCCCACCTGAAGACAGTTCTGAGGCAGCGGCCCCCGGTTGCCAAGGAAGAGGGGAGAGACTCTTGGAGTCGGGAATGGTCATTTTAGAGTTATTAAACCAGCTGTTCTGCTCATTCATCATGTTGCACAACTCAATTTCCGCGAGGGGAGTGCGGCCGCTGAAGATGATCGAGGTTGGTGGATCCCAACTTCGGCGAATAAGGTTATCCATGATGGTGATGCCTTGTGAGTGCGGAATGTGGAGGAGCTTCGGGTGAGCAGGAGAGTAGCAAGAGCATGTTTGCGAGCATTTCGAGCACACAAATTGATGGATGTCAAGGATGAACATGTTACTTAGATAACGTCGGCAGGTACGACGACGATACAAATAGTTACAAACATCCTGCCAGGCTCTGCGGCCGCAATGAGTTACGGAGGTTTAGCACCGTTTACCATGATATCCATCACAAATGCGGAAGATGAGGTTCATTTCAACCTTACAGGGAGGCTGGAACGGTTTCATTAATCTCAAGACGTGGGGGTCGAGGCTAAAGGTTTTGAAAGCGTGCCGCGTAGGATCGGTAAATATCTTAATGACCTGCGAGGGGGGGGAACTAGTCAAACAATCGATGATTTTCCTGTGTCCATATTTTCCAGGTCTTCGAGGACCGTGTAGCATCGGACTACATAGCTTGCCTGTTTTCCATTTTATTCACAGCCTTCGGATCGTTGGGGGTGGTTGCAGTTTTGAGCCGCTTAGTCAGCTAGGTAAAAATGTAATTGGTTCAACTCAAAGATAGCCCACCGCGAGGGTCGAACTCGCAGCCTTCAGATTTCCTAACCACACTAGCAGGAGTAAGAGTCTGACGCTCTATCCGATTGAGCTAGGCGGGCTTATCTAATTCTGCGGCAGGTAAAAACGTCTTCGGCCTCGCTCCCCACAGTCATGGAGCTCCGTTTTATGTGCTCGGCCATCGAACTCTTCGGAACTCTCTCAGCTAAGTCGGCCTTCAGACCGCTGTCGCTGGAACTCATGTTGCGCGGACGGACTCTGGATTTCCCGGAGAGGTTGAAATCGGAGCTGGATAGCGACAACACCTAAGGTAGGCAGGCGCTCCAATAGCAACGTGATAAAACTCACCTAAGCACACTGGATGAAAGCATGCTGGGATTGCAAAGACTCGAAAAAGGGCTCAAGAGATGTGCATATACCGAAGGTCCCGTCCAACCAACCGAACTACCTCGCGTGCGAGGCTGAGCCCCCACCAGCCCCTGGCGACAGTTCGTTATTCCCAACTGGTTGCTTGTCGACTCCTTGGACCGGACGTGTCCCATCATCTAGGATGAGACTCGGAAATGCGTATCCACGCCTTCATCCACTTTTTTCCGTCCAAGGACCCTTGAGGCACTGGGCGACCCGTCTTTCCAATCATCCTTCATGGGTTCCGCAACGCGATCCACTTTTTGTCCCTCTTCTCGTTTCCTTCCCCCCCCCCGTTCTTTCTTTCCTTACCTTCTTGCATCATGACTTGATCTCGCTCAACAACTACACCATGCGATACCGATCCTGCCGTTGACTCCACCCGCTCATCCCATTTCCCTCCTTGTCCCGATCAGAGTCAACGCCGAGACCACTAAAGTTGAAATCGAGGTCGAGTCTCGGTGGATGGTCGTGCAAGAACCTGACGCACGGCTTCGGGTTGACCTTTTCGATTGTCGCGATGGATTTAGACGGCTGAGTTTGTGCGCCACCATTCACATTCATCGTGATGTCACCAGCATTAGTGGTATCACTTCGCTGCACAAACTCTTCTCATTCTTTCTCGCTTTTCTCGCCTTCATATCCGTCCAATGATAACCCTACACCAACTTCCAAGTTCAGGTCGATCTTCGGACACCTCGTACCCAAAATCCCCATCTTGCACAACCTTTCGACTCTCTTCGCCTCTCTATCCAGCAGGCGGCCCTGTTGATCCCTTTCCGAACCCATGAACAACGATACCCCGTCCCTATTGACATCTGACACGAACGTTGAGTTGATCCTAGACGCCCTGCACACGAACCCCGACGGAAGACTCTCGTCCAGTGTTCGGCAACGTACGTCCGGGGAAAGGGAAGTCTGGATGCCACCAACCCTTTCAGTTGCGGGCACCATTGGTAGCGAGTATATGTTACCAGTCGGAGCCGGAGTCGAAGGAACGGCATTGATGAATAACGTAGTTGCTGGTAAAGTGCGGGGTGAAAGCCATGGTCTAGTCAGGTCTCCTCACTCCCTTCCTCCCTTGTCCTCCATACCACGGTTAAATCTCCTATCGTGATCGACGTTCATGGTGGGAGCAATGTACATCTCGTTTGTTCTCTGCATCGGTACGCCAGGCCCCATCCATTCTGTGCTTGTCCTGACGTCCACATCGCCATTCATGCTGACACTTGGGCCCGGAGTCGGTGTAGACACAGGCATAGGAGATGGTGGTTCGCTCGCAGGTGTATTGCTGATGTTTGCTTCTTCCGCACGACTTTTGCGTCGCTTTGGACCAGAGATGATGGGGAGACGAGGTACAAAGAGTGAGGATGGCATGTGCTTATTAGAATAAAAGACTTGTTTTTGGTATGCGCTGGCGCAATATGGTATGAGGTTGAGAAGGGTGTTGTTAGGAGGTTGGAGAAACAATAGAGGGTTCGAGAGCACCCCAGACCTGCATTGCGTTTTGTCACGTTTCAGGCAGGATCGCGATTCTGATACGCCCTGGACTCTACCACTGTTTCAAATTGTGGTAATCTCACCATGACGTAGAACGGTTCTGCGGGAAGAGAACTAACACAGATTGATGCCCGGTTTCTCTGTCGTCGTACAACTCTTGTGTACCACAGGGTTCTGAAAGACGGTGAGGCTAAGGATGCCATTTACTCATTCAGAATCGTTTAAGATGAATAGCTATGCTAAGGCACTGGGAGACTTGTCCGACCACAACCAATTGGTTGTGGCAACGAGAAAAGGAGGGAATTGGAAGCGCGAACAATGAATTGCTACCATGCGTCAGATTAGTCCCCAGTAATGATAACCATGATTTGATATTGCAAAACCAAAGACGTCAAGGACCAACCAAATATCAGGCTCTCTTCTTTCAATTCATTTGTTCACACTCCTACTAATACAACTCCACTGCATTTCCCGTTCCTCAAACAAATGAATGGTATATATTACACTACTTATCCTAACACATGGTCATCATCTACATTTCAAGCTCACGTCCAAATTGGATTTGTAAACACAGTGAAAGAAAGAAAAGTATGAATGCCTGATGCTCACAAAACCGAGTGGCTACAAAAGCGAACCGACAACCCGCCACAACCCCCACCAACTTTCACTCCGTCAAAAAAATCTTTGCATCGGACGACAATGTTCGCGCCAATCGACTTTTTTGGCCGTGACGCTGATGTTCTAAGCCCCGACAAACCCGAACCCGACAGCACACCAGATGGTCCAGACGAACCAACACCTTCCCTACCCAACTCACTCTTCTCCACTGCCAAATCCACCGTGGCGGCCCGCCAGTATCATCAGCCGTACCCCCTTGAACTCGCGGGCTCAGCAAAACCAGGACAATCCATCTTATATGGCACAGAAGCCTGCAAATACACTGACTCCCACACAGTACTTGTCCCACTAACGAGCCTCCAAGGTTCCCGACACAGTCTAAATCACGGCGTTCGACTACCTGGGCATGTTCATTACATGGTCTCCATTCCGAAGCGTTGACAGCCTTTTCTTCGATAAGGTGTCAAGGCGATGCGGTTTTTTTGGTCTCTAATGAAACGGATGTTCCGTTGAAACATCGGGGGTCATTTGACCTGGAATTAGTGCGAATAGGCGCTCACAACCTGCAGGCTATTTCCCTAGCACCTTCGCACAACCGCACGCAATACCTCGGGGGGTTGTAATATTTATCCCTAAGTGACTGCATTATCAGAATAAGGAGCAAGCAGCATCGCACCCCACGATCCTAACGTGCCTATTTGCGTCTTTGAGAATCGTCACCGAAGGAGAGGGGTCAAAGACTCATCATTCGTAAATAACTTCACGCTTCGTGAGGTTAAAAAACCAGGCTTGTGTAGTGACGGAACGTGGTATGTCGTGTTTCCACCCTTCACGGACATATGCTGCCACTCCTCTTGGGTCTGCCTCTGAACTTTTGTTTGGTCGTGCAATCCCTCCCCGTAAGATAGAGACGCAACTTGTCACGTTGGGTAGATAGGCTTCATATGAGTCTTAGAATTGGATGCATGGGGATTGCTCCTTCTTCCGTTTTCCTTTCGAAATAGCCAGACAAAATAATGATACAAGGACACAGAAAACGCTCCCCAAAGAAGCCAATCACGACCAGTTTAGTATCAGCATTGCGGATATTGTTGAGGCCGTGTCTTAGTGCCAGGGCCACATTGGTTGACAAATGCTCTTTCATTTGATCATGAGTTCATGGAGGAGCCGGAATGAGGTTCATTGCGTTATCGGCGGATACGCCTATACTCAAAGTAGCGAATAAGAAAGGGAGCCCGGTACCACTCGAATGCATAGGAGTCGGGTTTCCATTGCTATTTCTAATGATTTGACTACCTATCACTTCACAGTCTGCCGGTGACGTTCCCACGAGCCGCAACAACGAGTCGAGACCCAGTGAGCATGCACATCCATTCCGTTGAGCGAGATTCGGCGACCATTGAGAAGGGGGCATTGATCAAGGTCTTCCTAATTTATGAGTTAAGAGACCACTTCACCCGTGTTGTGAGACTGCGAGACTTGCCGCCGTTGGAAACTTCTTGTCCTTCCATTTGGATTCTTCTCGGAAGATCGATCCAGACTCGGAAGCGTGTGCATGGAAGAACGAAGACGCGGGTGAATGTGAAGGATTGCTGTATGCGCTTGGACTTGGACCGGAGTGGGTAGTTGGTGTAGATGGTTGTGAAGGTGACGAGAACGGGTTGTTCGGGGGGTTATACGCCGTAGATGAACCCGGTTGGTAAACGCCAGATCCAGTGTCAAATCCCGAGCTCACACCACTCGGAACACGACTATGTCCATCCGATTCTAAATCCCTATACATCCGCATACCAACTCCCCCACTACCCTGTCCAAATGGGACATCATCGTCGAAGTCTTCATCCTCCAATAGCCCTTTCCTCTCCCTTCTACCATTCCCACTACGCAAAGCGATTTCATGCCATAATTTCCGGAGACAGTTACGCCTGTATGCAAAGACAACACCGAGGATAATAAGGACGACGACGACGCCCATAGTGGTCATCCTTGCAATGATTCCGACGCGGTTTCTGAGGGTTGGGTCGGGAAGTTGTGGTGGAGAGGGACGTTGGGAGGGCCGAGATGGATTATTCATAGATTACGTTCTTGAGGCGGCCATGGTTGGTATTAGTTAGCCTCGTCGCGAGTGTGTTGGGAGAAGAGGACATACAGTTGATACGGATCCATCACCTAGTGTTGTGACGATCGTAGTGAATGAGATTATGAATGTATTGCCTGAGGTTGATGTGCTGGATGGTGTTGGCGTTGGCGTGCTGCTGGGTGACGGTGGTGGAGGCGTGCTTGAGAATGCAGTCCTGGAGGTGGAAGAGAATTGAGAGGGTGTTGCACTCGAGGAGGATGAGGGGGGTTGTGAGCTGGGGGGTAGTGTTGAGGAGGATGGGGTGGCTGGGAGAAAGAAGGGACTGAGGACGAATCTGCTGTTGTGCCGATGCTGGGTTGATTTATACTTTCATTAGGCTTTTGTGTAGGGCGATTCTGGGGATGTACGCTGAAGAGGATAAAGGATTCGATGTCGAGGCCGGTGTTGAGTCTGAAATCGCATTCAGCGGAAGACTCGACTGTGAAACACTGCCAAATCAATTCACATTTCGAACCCCTAATGCTACATATAACTCACAGAAACTGTTACGCTAGAATCACCTTCAGTCATTGAACCACCAGGCAGCGGGTCTTGACGGGTCGAGTCGAATGGACATGGTGGTGGGAAGAAGGAACCAAAACACGACAAATACCCATTCAGGCTCGCGCTACCGCCATCATGCCACCGACGGCACACAGCCGAAACTAATTAAGCAACGTTCTATGCAACATATGGCTGTACTACTGCATCGTTGCTGGTAGTCCATACTTCTATTCTCTTCCCAGCAGTCGCACATCAATCAGCTTAGCGAGCACGCCTGGCCCTTCAGGGATAATACTCACAACATACGGCAGTCTATCCATTGTCATGATTGCCAACCCAACATTGTACCCCTCCGTAGTACTCTCCTGATGACGAGCGAAGTCAAGGTCGCTGATGCTGGCCTCATTGCGTCAAAATGGAGTCAAGTGTGAGGAGAGCGACCAGACGTCATACAAGGTAATGATTCAGTCAGATGCGCCTGTTTCCGATAGACACTGGGAAGGAAGATATGACATCGCATTTATTGGTTGTCGACGTCTTTGTTGGTGACTTGTTGACCGATGCGCGGGTACACCAGGTGAGTACTTCGAAAGACCCATTTGGACTTTGGAGCCCTGCATATTGGCTACCTCTGGGGTTTCTCGCTCGCCGCGAGTTTCGGGCTGTGGGGGTCTTTTCGCCGTCTGGGGGAGCGGGTCCCTACACTAGTACGTAAGATAGGCGCAGATGCTTTTAGAGTATGTATGACACCCCCAGATGGGACATTCCAGAGCCTGAGAATGTGTCCCACAACGATGTTCCTCCGAGTCCAATAATACGGGCCAATGACACCAACCAGGTGTGTGCACGAAGGACGTGTACAGGATGTACCCTCGTCCCCAGCCCAGAAGACGGCTCAGGCCATGTCTCAGGGAACTCGGCGGACAGGAAAGAGAGAGCAAAATCCGTGCAGCATGTGAGGAGAACGCGGGAGGATGGGAGGAACCTGAGAGAGACGACGTTGGAGGCGTGTGGTTTTGAGACGAGCTTGTGCTTCGGGGTTTTGACCTGTTGGGTGCTTGGGGCATTGGGAAAGGCGGGTGGGCTGGGAGGGAAGTGGTGGGGTAGATGATGCCTGAGCCATCGATATAGCCTGTGGCAAATCTGGGGGTGTCTGGCGAGATGTCAAAGGCGGTTATTCATTGGGGCTGGGCAACATGAGCGGTGTTGTAAAGAGGGAAGGACAGATGGACACATCCGAGAGGATTTGTGTGTTGTGCGTTCCAAGTCGTTGTAGTCCTGCATCGGTGGCATGACGATTGTAGATGGAATGTCCAGCCCTGAGGCCTGAAGAAGACTCCGATTGAGCTTAGGTAGGCTTATCTAATTTTACAGCAGCTAGCTCAAACCCACTCCATAGAATCCTACGAGTAGAGCCCACCTATGCGCTCGCTGTTGTGCTCTTTGGGACACTCTCAGCCCAGTCGACCTCCAACAAGCTGTCGTTGGAGCTTATATTGCACGGATGGACTCTGGATCTCTGGCCGAGGTTGAAATCAGAGCTGGATAGTGACAAGGCAGGCACTCCAATAGCAACGTGCTAGAACTCACCTGTGCACACTGAATGAAGTCGTGCTGGGACTGCAAAGGCTCGAAACAGGCTCAAGGGATGTCCATACACTGAAGATCCTGTCCAACCAACTGAACTACTTCGCATGCGAGACTGAGCCTCTGCCAGCTCCTCCAGGCCACAGTTCGTCATACCCAACTTGTAGCTGGTCGACTTCTTGGACAGAACATGTTCCGTAATTGGGATAATGCTCGAGATTGCGTGCCCACGTCCTCATCCATGTTTTTTTGTCCAAGGACCTTTGCGGCGCTAAACGGCTCATCCTTCCAGACATCCTTCATCGGCCCTACAACACCACCTACTTTTGTCTCTCTTCTCGTTTTTCCTCCCTCCCGTTCTTTCTTCTCTTATCTTCCTGCCCCATGGGTCAATCCCACTCAACAACTATACCGTGCAATACCGATTCTACCGTTGACTCCACCCACTCACCCCGCTTTCCATCCTTCTCACCTGATCCAACTCAAAGCCAAGGCCACCAAACTTGAAATCGAAGTCGAGTTTCAGTGGATGTTCGGGCAAGAACCTGATGCACGACTTCAGGTCGAGCGTTTTTATTGTCGTGGTGCATTCAGGGGCTGAGTTTGCACATCACCATTTGCGTTTGTCACGATGTCACGGGCAGTAATGGCATTGCTTCATCACACCAACTCCTCTCCTTGTTTCTCGCTTTTCTCACCTTCACATCCATCCATGATGATCCTGCACTCACTTCCAAGTTCAGATCGATCTTCAGACACCTTGTGCCCAAAGTCCCCATCTCGCTCAACCTCTCAACTCTCTTCACCTCTCTATCCAGCGGACAGCCCTGCTGACCTCTTTCCGAACCCATGAACGACACCCCGTTTCTACTAACGCATCTGACACGAACATTGAATTAATCCTAAATTCATTCCACACGAATCCTAACGGAAATGTCCCGTGTAGTGTCTGATAACATATGGTCTGGGAGAAGGGAAATTTGGATGCCACCAACTGTTGCAGTTGCGGATACCATTGGTGGAGAGTACATGTTGGCAGTCGGGGTCGGGGTCAAAGGAACGGCGTTGATGAAGGGCGCAGCTGCTGGCAAAGTGCGAGGCGAAAGCCATGGTCTAGTCAGGTCTTCTCTCCCTCCCCTGTCCTCTGCAATACGGCTAAATCTCCTATCACAATCAACTTTAACGGCAGTGGCAATATACATCTCATTTGTTTTCCTTCCGTTGGCATGCCAGACTCCGTCCATTCTGCTCCTGTCCTGACATCCGCACCACCGTTCATGCTGACGCTCAGCCTCGGAGTTGGCATAGGCATAGGCACGGGAGATGGTAGCTCGCTCGCCGGCGCATTGCTGATGTTTGCTGCTTCCATGCAGTGCTTGTGTGGCTTTGGGCCAGGGATAATGAGGAGACGAGTTGTAAAGAGTGAGGATGGATGCGCTCGTTAGAGTATAAGAATGTCGTTCGTGGTATGTTCTGGTACGATATGGTACGAGGTTGAGAAGGGTGTCATTAGGAGGTTGAAGAAACGACAGGAGGTTCGAGAGCACCCAGATCTCCTGCATTTATGGCGGGATTGAGATTCTGATGTGCCTCGATCTATGGCTAATTCAAATGTGGTGAGCTTACTATGGCATAGAACGGTTCCACAGAAAGGGGACTAACAGCGACTGATGTTCGGTTCGCTGTTTTGCCATTGACATTAGCCCAAGTAATGATGACCATGACCTGATACCGCAACAACAAAGGACCGAGTAAATATTTGGGCTTTCATACTTTCAACTGAACATATTTATTCATACTGCTACTAATACAACCATTGCTCATCCACCAAGGACCATCCACGGAAGTCCCATCCGTACCATCATTTAGGCGCAGCCAACTTGGTGGTATGAATCTCCGTTAACCTCTGTTCCGTGACGTTTATTTCCCAGTACCAGTAAATAGATTTGGGGCCATGTCTGACAACGTATAGTCCCTTGTTTCAAAGAGGGTCAAAAGCCAAAAAGCCGAATTTAGGAAAGGTGGTGTTGAGGTTGATGATCGAATTTGGGTAAGACTCACAGCAGTGGCGATAGTGGCAGGCGGGCCCCGAGGAGCCAAAGCCATGTTCCCGACACTAGGATTGGGTGTAGGTGGCGAGGTCGGAGTCGATCCAGGTGGAGGTGTAGCCCTAGCTGTAGGTATAGTGACAGGTACCTACGAGGTCGTCGATGAACTACCTTCAGATTTGATCCTAGGATTTGAGTTCTCGGGCCCCATACCATCTCTAATGACTCTCCCCAACTCCCCACCCACTTCGCCACTCACCTGTCCCATATGTCCAGCAAACGGGTCAACGAAATCACTTCCCTCTATCAGTGGAGGCCAGACGCCCTCTTCTCGGAAAATTGATCCAGATTCGGAAGCGCGTGCGTGGAAGAGTGAAGGTGCGGGTGAATGTGAAGAATGAGTGTATGCAGTTGGACTTGGACCAGAGTGGGTAGTCGGAGTGGATGGTTGTGAAGGCGACGAGAATGGGTTACTGGGTGGGTTATACATCGCAGATGAACCCCGTTGTTGACGGCTGTATGCAAAGACGACACCGAGCAGGATGAGGAGGATTACAATGCCAATAGTGGTCTTCCTTGTGATGATTCCGGCACGGTTCTGAGGGTTGAGTCGAGAAAGGTTGGGAGGGCTGAGATGGACTACTCGGAGATTTCACGAAGTATGTATCATGTCCGTGACGGGGTAGCAGTTAATATTAGTTAGCCCCTTTGTGAGTGTTGGAAGAGGGGGGATGTACCGTTAATATGGGTCCATCGCCTAGTGTTGTGGCAACTGTAATGAACGAGGTTGTGAATGTATTGCTTGAGGTTGATGTGATCGATGCAGTTGGGGTTGCTATGCTGGGTGACAGTGGCCGTGGCGTGCTCAAAAATGTAGTCTCGGAGGTGGAAGAGGATTAGGAGGGTGTTGCGTTTGAGGAGGATGAGAGAACTGTGAGCTGGAAGGTGGTGCCAAGGAGGACGATGGGAGTGGCTGGGAGGAAGGACTGAGGGCGAGTCTGATGGTGTGCTCACACTGTGTTGGTGTTCATTTTGGTTAGGTTTTGTGTAGTGGGAGTGGAGGAACGTACTCTGATGAACACGGAGGGTTTGGTGTCGAGGTTGGTGTTGGGTCGGAAGCCGAGCTTGGCGGAGGACTCGTCTGCAGAACACCGTCAAATCAATTCATGGTCTGACCCCCTTAACGATACATGTAGCTCACAGAGATCACTGCGTTAGTATCATCGTTGGTCACTGGACTATCAGGAGGTAGTCTTGACGTAGTTGGATCAACATGATAGTGGAAAGAAGAAAAAGGAACCGAAACGTGAAGATCCACTCTCTCACGCTCACACTACTGCCATCATACATCAACAAGGCCTTCTCGTATGATGTCATCAGTAGGTCATCGATCGTTAGACGTCTGCTCGTTAGTCTGTGTAAGTCCAGGCTTACACAGCCCTAAAGAAGCCTCCGATTGAGCTGGGCAGGCTTATCTAATTTACGGACAAAACTGCAGTCAAGTATTCTTGGTACGCCCAAGTAAATAATTGCTGCCGAAAGCACCAGAAACCATAACAGTACAGAGAGATAAACTAGAGCTAGAGGTAGAGACAATATTGGTAGGTTCAGGGTAGGAGTTCAACGTTGTGCCCAATGGTGAGTGGCATTTGCAACTCAGGAACCACTCGCGATTTTGACAGCTCTCTAAAAAGGAGCGTCAGGAGGTGGTGATGGTTTCGGTTCGAGGAACATACCGCACGAGCCCTCTTCCCAAAGAAAAAGGCCATGAATCGCGTTCCGAGCGGGATCTTCAGTTTCCGCACCTCCTCAAACGTGCTCTGAAATTTTTTTTCAATTTTCTCGTACTCCTTCATCAACTCCTTTGTCAACGCCGGGTCATCGGACTTCTCCACTTGAGCGAGCAGCGATTTCAGTGATTCCTTGTGTTCATAAAGTTCTCTCTGAAGCGCTGTGTACAGCGCCTTGCCAGCCTCGGTTTCATTGAGCTTCTTCCGGAGCTCGACCAACTCATCTTGCAGCAACACCGCCTCTCTCTCCTCTTTCTTCCTAATCAGCTCCTCGACGATTCGCCATGCTTCTGATCCCTGTGTGTCCCTCAACCGATCCATTCCCGAGCCATTCGCAATAAGTGGCCCCCAAAACTTGGACCTGAGTTCCTCCTCTCTGGCAACGCCAACCTCAGGCTTGACCTTCTGCCACATGGTAGATACTAGAGTGACTTGGTGCATCGCAACGCTGCCGCATAAACTCCCAAACATCCTAAGGTTCTTGAGCGGAGTACCGGCCATCCGGTTGTCAGTGATGCGATGAAGCTGGATGAGTCCAGTGAGCTTGATATCCCTCTTGTATCTACACTCCATCGGTTAGTAGTCGAGTTATAAACTTGCAAGACCTACGTCCCCTGCAACCAATCACTGATCATTGTCAAGACTTCCATGTCGGATCTGGTAGTATCATCGAAACCAGGAGTGTCTACGAGGACTATTCGGTCCCCGTAGCGCTTATGTCGAACACGAGTAGCCTGAACTCGGCTAGTTACGGACTTGAGCCCGCTGCCTGAGCGCCGACCGAGTTGGCCAGTGAGAAGGTCAATGAACTGAGAGAGGAAAGTGAGCGTTACTTTACACTGGAGACAGTGAAAGCGTATCCTTACAAAACTCTTTCCCGTCCCAGTAGGGCCCATGAATCTAACAAAACTACTGTGAGCTACTTCCACAGAAGTTATCAGGCGGATTCTCACGCAATAATGATGTCTCCGTTCCGGACAGCCGTGATCGCGTTGATGACTTCCGCCTCCATGGTCGAGATTGGAAAACTGAGATTGTGGCTAGTGGTCGAACGAGAATCCGCTGGTATATATGTAGTTGTTAGTCTGTTCCTGGTAGGCAGCGTTCAACACTGGGCACGAGGTGTTTCAGTCTTCCATTACAACGTGATAGCCTCGAGGACCATTCGATTTCCGAAAGCGACTGACAGTTTCCAGAAAGTCTCGAACACGTTACGTCACAGGCCAACATCTGGCGTTGAACTTGGACTTATGTAGGTTAGAAGGAGCCTGGCTCAGGGCATGCTTCATCTCATCCATCATCGAAGAATCTCGATTGACAGTTCAGTGACCGACCGACAGCGTGGTTCCGCAACACGCTTATGCCATATCACAAAGGAACTTTAAGTGAAATGACATTGCTATCGCGAAAGAGAAGCACGGGTGTAACAGAGGGAATAAGGAATTGTTGTGGATTACGGAAGCCCAGGAGGACATGGTCTAACTTTCGTCACTAACTAGCCTTACATGGCTTGTATCCGGGGTCTTGGAAC
>JAEUWR010000237.1:0-12523 GCA_018524895.1 Podaxis sp. C-F-101400
AGAAGAACACTCCCCTGGAGAATATGTCCAAGTCAATCACAGAATCAATCCTCACTGTGAGGACCTACCCCTACAACAAGCCAAGGAGATCAAGCATCTTCTTGACAGAGTCAAGGCAATGGTCAAGCGACCATTGTGTCAAAGCACCTGCCTGCACAAACAGCAGGAAGAATGAGAGATTGAAACTCATAAGCTCCAAGAAGCAGCCCAGAGACAGGTTGCTCAACAGGAGCCATGAGAACAACTCAATGAGTCTCCAACACTGGGAGACATGTTAACAGGTAACATCTCCACTGAAGCTCCAATGGAGCTCCCAATTGATGTGACAAAAACAATCACATCAGGATACACATCTGACCCTGTGTTTTCAGTGGTGCTTGAAGCACCTGAGAAATACAGTGGCTTTACTGTCAATGATGACAGTATTATTCAAAGAACTACCCCCCAAGGACAGGAGGTAGTATGCATTCCCAACAACTGATCCTTAATTACAGAGCTTTTGAATAAAGCTCATGAAATTGTTGGTCACTTCAGTGACCAACGGACAGCAGAGTACCTCCAAAGGTGGTACTGGTGGCCAAAATTAGCCAGAGACACACACATGTTCTGCAGAACATGTGAAATATGTCAATGCTCAAAGGCCTTGAATATGAAACCTTCTGGGGAATTGCACTCACTACCAGTCCCAACCAAACCTTGGGATTCCATTGGAATGGACTTTGTCAGTCCATTCCCTGAATCCAAAGGCTTTGACTACCTCTGGGTTGTCATTTGTAGAATGACGAGTATGGTACACCTTATTCCAGTGCATATGCAGATGAAAGCATCTGAGTTATCCTGGATATACTTACAAGAAATTGTGAGGCTGCATGGTCTCCCTAGCTTGATCATCAGTGATCAAGATTTGAAATTCACCTCTGTTTGGTGGGTAGAACTCCATAAAATTTTAGGAGCTAAGCTCCTAATGTCCACATCATTTCACCCACAAATGGACAGGCAGACTGGACACATGAACTGGAATATCAGACAGATATTCCAAGCAATGGTCAGCCATGACCAAAAAAACTGGGTAGACGAGGTACCCATGACCAAGTTTGCTATAAACTCAAGTATATCTGCCACCACTGGATATGCACCATTTGGGTTGAATGGTGGATACATGCCCAGTATGATCCAAGAAATCCAGGGTGACCTAACACCTCCTA
Organism: Podaxis sp. C-F-101400; assembly: GCA_018524895.1. Taxonomy (NCBI): domain Eukaryota; kingdom Fungi; phylum Basidiomycota; class Agaricomycetes; order Agaricales; family Agaricaceae; genus Podaxis; species Podaxis sp. C-F-101400. Next base: position 1,206 of record JAEUWR010000237.1, read on the forward strand.
AGGGTGTTAGACTATTCACTGAAGCTGCCCTGATGAACTTGGTGTCTGTGCATGACACCATCATAGAAGTGCAAGTTTTTCAAACCTGCCAGGCAAACAAGAGGAGAGGACCTGAGCCCAACATTAAAGTCAGAGACCTGGTATTCCTTTCCACAAAGAACTTGAACTTGCCAAAAGGCAGAGCTCACAAACTCTGTCCAAAATTTATAGGACCATTCAAGGTCCTAGAAGCCAAACCTGAGACATCTAACTACTGTCTCGAGTTACCACCAGCCCTACAGGAACATTGAATACACCTGACATTCCACATTTCCCTATTGCAGCCCTATAATGCATCAGACAATGCACTATTCCCTAGCCAAAATAGACCAGAACCATATAGCTTCAGCATAGATGATGAACATGAATGGTTCATCAACAAAATCATCAGTCATCATTTTACAAATAATGGCAAAGCAGAGTTCCAAGTCCACTGGAGTCTAGGCGACATGACCTGGGAGCTGTACAGCCATTGTAAAGACCTAGCAGCTCTAGATCAGTATCTAGAGCTGAAAGGTGCTAAATCAATCTGAAAGCTGCCACGGATCACACAATGACTATCCATGGAAAAAATGATGGTGTCCAAATCTGGACACCTGACCCTGAGGATCACTTTCCCAATGTTTGGGAAAGCAAAGGTAGAGCAAATAACTTTGATTCACTCTCTCCTCAACACCACCATCATGGACCCCCAACAACCACAACAACCCCAGTACACTCAGCAACAGCAAAACCCACTGATACAGGGTGACACAAACCACCCTGCACAACCTGGAGGCCCTCCAATAGGCCTCGAAGGGGGGAGGGCCATGGACATATCATCTGACCTGATCCCAATGCACCTACACGATGGGCAGCAACTAGCAGCCCATCAAGCACTGCTATCCAACCTTGTGGGTTCCATATCACAAGGACACAGCCAAATGGACCCATCATATCTAAATGTGATGCTTCTGCCACCCCAACCCTTCATGCAGGGATACCCATACCCTGTGTTCTACCCACCTCCTCTGCCACACATGTACAGTTTTCCACAACTGTATGGTCCTTACCCCACACCAATGGTGCCATACCAACCATTCCAACAACCTCAGCCTGTGCCACTCACACAGCAACCATTTGCACCAACTCAGCAAACAGTAAACACACCCTAGCAGCTGCAGCTGCCAAACCAAGATTGGCCCACAACCACCCAGTGGCTGACCACACTGACACCCAACCCACTACTGGCACCCAAACCACGAAGGAGCAACACCACTCCTTCATCCAGATCCTCCTCAGTAATGACAACCAGAGGAAGGAGTAGGGTGCCAAAATCCCTGCCACCCTCATCCTCTAAGGACAAGGGTAAACAGAAACCACCTGATCCAGTGCAGCCAGTGCTTTCCTTGAAGGCCCGGGGAAAGCAAAAAGCTGTAGATGTAGAGCTTGAAGACAACCAATATGTCCAAGAGCTAATGAATTGCCTCAACAAAGCAGGTCTACCTATAGACCTGGTATCAGAAATGAGCACCAGCTCATGACATGCTGGTTGCAATGCCATTATTGAGGAGCTTCTCACTAAGCTCTGTAGCCTTCAGGACTGTTTTGTCATGCTTGAAGGACAAAACAATCTCTTGCAAAGGCAGGTTTCAAACCTGCAGCAACAACTAAATGAGAAACCAGATATCAAGGAGGAACAACCCACAAAATGACGTGTGACATCTCAATTAACAATGTCATCTCAACAGGGGGTGCATAGCACCCCACAGACCCTGATGACACTGACACCCTGCACTGGTAATGAGGTAAAGCCGTTGGCCATATGGTCGAGGGGTTTGGATGTAGGCTTTATTCCTGTCAGACCTTTCAGCTGTGTGGTCCCGGGTTCAAACCCCTGGGGATGCATTTCTTCGGGGGCTACCAGTGCACGAAGCGTGGTTGCTTAGCAATAATCTCGGGTGACTCCAAAATGGTTGTATGGTCCTGTTTGGGTCTTGGGTGGTTCTGGGCATACTGATCGCTGGTACCCTCTGGGGTTAAACTGGCTTTCAAATGTCCAGGGAGAGATCTCCCAGGCTAGCGTGGGTAAATTACTCAGCCATGCAGCAAGTCATGTAGTGATGTCACACTGTAATGGTGTGACTAAGCTGTGTGCTTTGCCCAAGTCCGATATACTGGCTGAAGGTGGTGGTGCTCCCTTGGTAAAGGAGCTTAATCTGGGGTATATCTCAGGCCATTACTGGAAATAGGGCATTATAAGAGGGGGATTTTGGGGAAAAAACAGTCCAATCTGGAAGCATGCTGGAAAAAGCTGGCCAGAACAGGATACCCCCCACTGGTTCACTTTGGCATAGTTCCAGTAGTTAGTAGGCATAACCCAATCTCTGGATCAAGGGTGTTGGCAGTTAGCTGGCCAATGACCCTATGTCAAGTACCTCTGGGGTGACCTTGGGAACCAATCCAGTAGTGGCGCCTGCAAGGTGTAGAGCCCAGACAGTTAAGCACGGGGATCCAGGCCTTGATGGCATAACCAAACCAGCTGCTGGGTAACGGGAAGTGGCCCTGGGGTAGCGCCTGGATCAAGCCATGGGCCGTAGCAAGGGATGTCAGAGAATGCTCCCTTGGCTCGAGAGGACTAAATCCTACACCGGTCAGCCTGATACAGTTAAAATAGTCAGGTTCTGGCTCAAGTTGATTCCACGTCACCCGAAGGGGTAGGGGTTACCTGCAAAGGGCTCTGTAGACAGGTACTGCTCTTTCCCTCTCTCCCTTTATGTACAAGTTTTCAAACGATCCCCATTATAAAATAGTTTCCTTTGTAGATGATGGACTCATTATTGTACAATCTCCTTCTTTTGACAATAATTGCACTGTACTGGCGCAGGTCTACAAAGCCTGCAAGCAATATCTCACTGACATGGGCTTCACTCTCGAAAGGGAGAAAACTGAAGCCTTTCACTTTTCCAGTCGTCCTTCTCAAGAACCCAACCCTCCAGTCAAAATAGAAGACGACTTCATCATCCATCCCAAACCATACCTCCGCTACTTGGGGTTTTGGTTTGACCGCTCCCTATCTTTCAAGGAACATGTCCACTTCTACTCCACCAAAGCTTTATCCACAGTCCGATGCATGCGTATGCTTGGGAACTCAATCCACAGTCTCTCTCCATTAAATAAGAGACTCCTCTATCGCTCTTGCGTAGTCCCAATTGCAACCTATGGTTTCTGCCTATGGTTCAATCACAATGGAAGATACCGAGGACTTGTTAAGTCCCTTCAGCGCATGCAACACCAAGCTGCATTGTGGATCACAGGCATGTTCTGGACCACTCCTACCAGCAGGGTTGAGGCCATCGCTGGCCTTATCCCCATTCAACTTCACCTTTTCAAGCTGGCCAAACAATGCTCGCTCCGCTTTCACACTCTCCCTCAATCCCACCCTCTCAAGCGTCTCACACAGGACATTGACCCTCTTGTTGCGTGATCAACTAAAACTAGATCTACAGCACTAGATTACGTGTCTGACGCCCAACTGGTCTTGGACCAATTTCAGTGCCTCCATCCCAGTGCCAAACCTGGCCAGCACTTGCTGGACTTGTTTGAAATGCAAATCAAATTCATTGAATGCCCTGACCCATCAAAAGATGGTGTGATGGCTATTCATCTCTCCAATGCTTCTCGAGCTCGGGACCTATCTTTTTCTTCTCCTGTTTCTCTTGTAGTAGCAACAGATGCCTCTGTACCATTAGATAGTTCTCTCTCTGCTACCTCCTCCTTCCTTGTTTTTGATTCCTCGACTACAGACATTCTTTCTTCTTCCGTTCACCCCTGTGGGGAAGTCCTTTCTTCTGATGCTGAATCCTATGCCTTACATCTTGGTCTCTCATCTTCCATTTCTCTTGCTTCATCTCGCAATATCTCTTCAATAATAGTTTTTACAGACTCTATTTCTTCTGCTAAAAGACTATTCTCTTACGATCCCCATAATGCTCACCCAGACTCTATAGCGATCACTCCTATACTCCAGCAGTGGCTCTCCTCTTCCTCCCTCAACCATGTCCATTTCTGGTCCATCCCCTCCTCCACCAATTGGTCAGTCCACCACCAGGCTCACGTCCTCGCCAAGTCGCTGCGCATCCCCAATAATCGATGCCAGCCATACCGCACATCTCTCGGATTCGTTCAAAACCACTACACTTCCAAATGTCTTCAACATTGGAAAACTCTGATGAACAATCCCTCCTACTGCAGACATTCATGGCTTCCCATTGTTAATGCAGCTGACCCCCCTCAACCTCTCGAGCCCAAATACACCAATGGTGGCTCCTGGCTTAAATCCCCCTTGGGCAAAAATCCCAACCTCTGTGCTCACTTCACTCGCTGCGTCACCAACCATGCACCCATCGGCGCCTTTCGTCAGCGCTTCTTCCCTGGGTGCCACATCACTTCCTGCCCTTGTGGAGAAGTCCTCGAAATGCGCGAGTACATCCTTAACCAAGACTGCCCCCGCTTCCACTACCCAGTTGGAGACCGAAACGGCTTCTACTGGCTCATCAACTTCTTAGAGCACAACCCGGCGGCCTTCTCATTTGCTGACCAGATCCAAGGACCGATAACTCAGGAAGAGTTTGCCACCCGCTGCCTCACCCAAAGAGAGCGACTTGCAATAAATGGAGTTCCGGACGTTCACTGAAGGATCTTTTATTTTCCCCTTATCTCGTAGCTAGCCCCATCACTCCCTACCCTTCTTCATTTTCGATCTCTCCTCATTCGGTTACTCTCTCCACTTTGATTAAGTTAGTTTACTCTCTCTTACTCTCCTATATATACCATCGTTAGCTCTCTGCTCTTCATTTACTATTTCTCCTTTTCTTTTCCTCTTTTTCTCTTTTCTCTTTTCTAGTTTCGGTATTGGGACTGCTATCATGCACCTGTTTGTAGTAGCTAGTCTATTGCAATAAACTTGGATTTAAAAAAAAAAAAAAAAAAAATGAGGTAAAGCCATTACCTCACCCACGCCATCAACTCTTGCCTCCACTGACCACCTCATCTTTGTGTCAGCCACCACCACTGCTGGCCAACATCACCCTACCATACATCAAGGAGGTACCATCCAGGGACATTGATGTCCCCATGACAGAGCCTCCCCAAACAACCTCATCAAGGTCAACAAAACAGACCTCAAGTGGCATCATCCCATCAGAATCCCTATTTGAGGGACTCTCCTTTGGCCAACCTATCCTGGTATGCCCACACAGGAAATCTCCTCCCAGAACCTGAAATCTGACTCCATCATGAGTTCATCTGGTACAGCCCAGATGACACAGATGAACAGTTATCAGGACAGGAATATTCAAGTGACAACAATGATTCCACAAAGAATCATCACAAGAAAAGCAAGAACAAATCAAAGGCACCATCATCAAATAATGATGACTGTGCTGATATATCAGACCTCATTGGCCACAGGGGTAGAGTCCCTGACTTCTGGGGACTCTGGGGCACTGAACCTGGCATTCAAGAATGTGACAACTTCATGTGCAGAATGTTGTCACACAATGTCTACTACTGCCAGTGAATAAACACCATGTTCACTGATACAAATGCCTGACTTGCTGCAAACACTGAACTCCAAGGTAGGGAGTTCATTCATAACAACAAGAAGGGCACCACCCACCACATTGCAGGTCAGGGTCTACCTATGACCCCAAGACAAGTAATCCAGTTATGGCAGTTCATGAACAACTACTATATCAACATCCACAGCAGGTTCAAAGCATACTTCTTGCTTCAAGAACTGTATCACATGGCCTCTTCGACTCTCCCAGAGCATCATGATGATGCTATGGAATTTATATTGAACCTTGAGGGTTATGACCCCAAGTTTTTAGCACCTGGGATGCAGGAGGAATATGTCACCAGGTTAGAGCCCATCCCATGTGCCATACAAGACCACAGCACATGCAATATCCTCAAATGAAATGAGGGCAAAGGATTACCAATGCCCTCTGGACTGCAACTGTTTGATATTGACCTTTTAGGTCAATATCTTCTAATACATGGAAACCCTGACACACACAATGCCTTCAATGGCATTGCATTTGAATGGTGGAAACTTGTGCACCATCACTGCATCTTCAGGTATGGCTTGGGCCATGCACTGAGTCCTGTTGATAAAAGCACCACCCAAAGATTTGTGCAACTGTTCGTGGTACTGGTAGCAACCCCACACCTCTACTGTGAACTCATCACATTGTACAATAGTCACATTCCCCCAGAATGTGCCTTCATTCCCCAGAATGGGCCCATATACTCAATATGGTCCCTAGAAATGACCTTGTACACATCACACAACCTGAGCCTCAATGACATGGCTCATGTTCTTATTTGCAATGGTATACTCATCTCATGGGTAGACCACTCTTACCTTTTTGGACTGTGGTGGCTCAACCACACCTATTGTGGTGACCAATTGCACCATGACTTGTATGATGAATTCAACAATCACTGGGTCAAATATCTCGACCGATACCACAAGCCACCAGCAATCCCTGAGTGGGATGGATGGAGACATCCCACTCTTGACAACATCAACTGATTCTTGTACTTTGAGTACAAGAATGTGTGACAAACAAAGGGGGAACACTTTGTTCCCTGAGGATGGTTACCAGCAGGAGCCTTGCCCTTCTTCCAGCTCCTCCAAAATTGTGAGTACCTGTGATGCCTGCTGGAGCCACTCCCATCTCAACTGTGGATAGCTCACCCCCTCACACTAACTATTGCTGAGCCTTCATCCACAATTCCCAACAAAGCAGTCCTCAATGTAGACACTCAAATGACAGAGACCAACACCTCTGTAACTGCCCCTGTTACTGCCAAAAACCACCTGTCAGACACAACTATGACCAAGGCCAATGCCTCTGCCCTTGTGTCTGACCTCCCATCTATCACTTTCCTGGCTGAGGCTAATGCCTCTGCCCCTTTCTCTCAAGACCTCCTTGGTGAATCCTCCTCAATTGCCTCCTCCTGCTCATCCTCATCCTCATCACCCTCATGAGCAGGTTGACTCCAACTGTTGCATTCTAAACAAGGTGTCTTAATACCTCATTGTATCCTCTATCAGTGAGGCAATATACATGCCTTGCCCCTCAACTCTTGTCACAAGTAATATTGATACTTGTGCATTAACTTCTTTGACCATATCCTACAGTCTCAATGGGGGGTGTGTAAGGGCCAAGCCCTTACTGTCGTTTGTTCCTTATTTCTTGTTACAATTTTGAATCTCTTGTTTATAATTAATCATTTTTTCTTGTTTATCTTCGACCTTGATGGATTACTCAATCCATCAAAATACATTCCTTATAATCATCATTGTCAGCTGTTGTTAAGACAGCTGACCTTATACCTACACTATGTAAATCCCAATACATTGGGCTTATTGTATGTTGGGGTGAACTTAAGGTCAAAGCTCTAAGTAAGCCCCTGTAGGCTTACAGGTGGTATCTAGAAGGGGTATTCCAAATGGAATTGTAAATCTAGACATGTGTTAAGAACTGACTCTGGATGGGGGTGGACCACAGGCAGCCAAGGGTGGACATACACAGACATAGGGTTGAGGCCTTGGCTTCAACTTATGTGTTGCACCCCTCTGATACTGTGGTGGCCTCACTTGACCAACTATGGACTCAAGTGGATGAGCTGACAGAGATTGGAAGAAGACAGGACAAGCCCAGACTGAGGAGCAGACTTGTAGCAGACAGACTGGAGGGAGGAGGAAGATCTAAGTTGATATTCTGACTGAGGAGTACAAACAGTAGTAATCCTACTTATATACTAGTAGTCAGGATAAAGTCTGGAGAGTAGTAGTTAAGCAAGAAACAATGGTAACTACTCAAAGGAGAATACTAGAAACATGTGAACTGATAACCATGGTGAAGATACCAGAACAAGGAGTCTGTCTGCAAAGCATCCAGACATCCAAAAGGACAGGGGCAAAAGTGAAACATCAGATAACAGAAAAACCTAGATAAGTGGAAGATAATCAAGGGTGAAGGGAAAAGCTACAGATAAATGGGAAAACACAAGAGAATCAGATAAGAAGATCTGATAAGGAAAATAACAGAAGGAACAGGGATGGAGAAAAGTATTTACAAGGGAAGATATCTGACAGAAACAGAAGAAAGGTTAAACTGAGTATGATCCACAGAATCCAGGTTGTAACCAAGGCTCTGAGAGTTTAATGGACACAAAGTGAAGTCCATAACAGTATTCCCCCATTAGGGCCAAGCCTCCAAGGCCCAAGTCTGGACTGGACACCTGCCCTCAACCTTTTTCACTGGATACAAAAGGGTACCTTCAGAAAATGAACTTCATTCCTCAACTTGACACCAAGATGCCTCAATGCAAGAACCCCAGCACTCAAGACCAAGCCAACCTGGAGCTGATGGTGGCCATTGCTGCCTTCTACCAGAACTGGCAGAAGGAGAAGGTGAAGACATATGCAGTCACAGAGAATATTGGTGTGGAGGCAAGGCCCAGCAAGAAGCAAGGGAGGACAGAGGAAGTGGAGGCAGAGATGTCAGTGGGAAAGGTGGAGAGGAAGGAGAAGAGGAAGATGAAGAAAGCCAAGGAGAAATGGAAAAGGCAAGAGACAGAGAAGGCAGAGTGGAGGCAATTAAAGGAGGAGAGGCAGGCAACAGAGAGAGTAGAGGCAGAACAGAGATAGTGGGAAGAGGAGGAGAAGGCCAGAAGGGAAGTGGAGGAAGCCAAGCAGATCCAGCTAGAGCAGGAGGAAGAGGAGCAGAGGAGACAAGAGCAGTAGTGGACAGAAGAGGCAAAGAAGGCAGAGGTGGAGGCAGAGGTACAGCAGAGGAGGAAGGGAAAAGGGAAGGCTGCTGAGGCAGAGGTGGACCTGAGTGAGGACCTGGAGGTCCAGATTGTGGACCACCTGGTGGGTTCAAGGGCATGGCTCCCCTACAAGATGGGGGGTGATAAGTTGTGCCTCCATTGCCACCAATTGTGGATGAAGTGTGTTCTGCATGAAAGTGAGTGGCTTTTCCTTGTTTGCTAACCCTTACTGAAAACTACTCTACAGAAGATCAGATTCACTCCTATGCAGGGTGTTACCAGAAGAAATCCTGGTGTGAGCCATTCCTCTGAGAGGAGTTGGTGGACCATGAAAACTCATGGAGGCTATAATGCCCCATTCCCCATATCCTTAATCCATTCACTGTGATGGGTAAGGATATCACAAAATCTGAGGTCAGGATAGTGGGGGCACTCCACAGCATGGTAAGTGCCTCTGTGGAGAATGGGGTTGGTGGTAAGCTAACCCAAGAATATAGTAGGTACCTTGCCATGGCCTGTGGAATAAGAAACAGGTCACCTTGTTCACAAATCTGACCCAAACCCTGATAGAGGCTGTCTGCACCCTAACTATGGAGATATCCACCCTCTGGAGAGTGCAGGAGGAGACAAATGCCCTGATGAGGAGGGCATATCAAATTTTGGAGGAGGATGTACCACAGACCCAAGGACATTCAGAGGAGGAGGTAGAGAAAAAGGGTTCAGAGGTGAGGAATGTGGACATGGACAGCACTGAGGAGATGGAGGTAGTAGATCAGGAGGTAGATGAGGATCAAGGTGGACTAGAGGAAACTGCAGATGCAGAGGAAAATGGGTCAGAGGAGGGAGAAGGGGAAGGGGAAGAAAGTGGAGAAGAGGAGGAGAAGGAAGATGAGGAGGGCAGATCTGAAGGTGGAGAAGTGGAAGAGTAGTGGGTCCATGCCTCCTGTGAATGTATATAAAATTTTGGAACTTTGTAGAATTTAAAAGTTTTATTTGTTTGTGCCAGTAACAATGTGAACAAGAAAGTGAATAAGATGAGAAAACCAAGATCAGAGAATCAGCAGACAATATAAGGACAAGATAAGGGAAGTCAGAGAGAAGACAGAGGACCAGGCTTGTCAGGATAGCTGGTGTGAAAGTCAGCCACTAACTCTTGTGTGTGTTCAAGTTCCTTAGCTGTCAGCCAACTAAACTCTTCATCTGTACCTTCATAACTGGCCCAAATGACTTTGTACAGGAGCAAACATGTCCAGAGATGCCAGTCAATCTTGGAGTCCACAATCTGCTCAATCTCATATTTGGGCTTGCTATCAATAATGACCAGAGGCAGAGGTGGAGGGACATGGTTAGGAATGGTGTTGGGAGTAGAAGGCTCAAGCATGGAAACATGGAAGACAGGATGAATGGCACACATAGAGTCAGGAAGTTGGAGGGTAAAGGAATGAGAGATAGCTTGAGTGATGATCTTGTACAGGCCTAAGAACTTCTCAGATAATTTCTTTGAAGATCTAGTAGTCTGGAAGAACTGGGCTTTGACAAAGACTTTATTGCCAACCTTGAAGTCTGGAGTGGACAGACAGCAGGTGTCAGTAGACACCTGATAACACTCTCAGGTTCAGGTGATTTCAGTCTTGAGAGCAGAATGTAAGTTGTTGAGGTCAACTGCAAAGTCTTAGGCCTGGGTGGATGTGAGATCATATTCAGAATGGACAGAGATGGCAGGGTAATAACCCTTGTTAGCAAAGAATGGAGAGACACCAGTGGTTGCATTAGGAGCATTGTTGTAGGTGAACTCTGCAATGGGAAGTAAGTCAGCCCAATTGTCCTGCTGATAATTGCAATATACTCAGAGGTATTGTTTGAGTGTCTGGTTAGTCTGCTCAGTCTGTCTGTCACCTTCTGGATGATAACTGGGTGTGAAGTGCAGCTTCATATCCAGAGCCTTGCCCAAGGACCAGAAGAAGTGCCACCTTCCTTTTCCAGCAACCACCACCATCTCCCTCTGTGGCCAGTTGTACTTAGCACCATGGGTTGTTGAAAGAAGATGAATACACCTGACTTAACACATGCATCATTCAAAGAGGTCCCAGAGACCCCTCAGCATTGGGAGCAACAAGAACCTGATGCTCATATGGTCATCCAACATTATTCTGGTGGCCTTTTGCTCAATGAGAAGATTCTCTCTTCTCAAGGCATTCTATGAGTCTGAGATGCTCCCAATGAGTGTTTCATTGTCTACCAATTGAAGACACCACCTCCTGGACCCTCCACTCCTTCCCCTGCTGATGCTACTAGGAAACTCCAGAGCTCAGCTTCCCTCTTTCTAGACATGAAGCTTGATTCTCCTGTCTCTTCCCCCTCTCCATCTGAGTGGTCTACTCCTAAGGCCACTCCCTCCCAACCTTTGCCTACTCCCACCCCCTCCAAGGTCCAGGATGACAAGGCAGAGG